>JAJAGP010000235.1:352500-561656 GCA_025084515.1 Ancistrus triradiatus | reverse complement strand
TTTACAGTTAAATTCTTTAAAAATCCTACAATGTGATTTCCTGGATTTTTTTTTTTTTCTTTCTCATTTTGTCTCTCATAGTTGAAGTGTACCTGTGATGAAAATTACAGACCTCTCTCATCTTTCTAAGTAGGAGAACTTGCACAATCAGTGGCTGACTAAATACTTTTTTGCCCCACTGTATGTTTTTCATGAGGCTGCTGGTGTTACTCCCTTCACACCGAACTATCGTTTAATCGATACCACATTTGTAAGGCATTTCAGTACAGTTAATAGATTAACCGATGTCGCTGGTGTCACTCTGTGCCTCGAGATATCTCTGCTCTGAAAATCACAACACATGAATCTCAAAAAAGGTTCAGAGTGATCTAGTTTATTGTGTACACATAGCAGTTTAAATAAAGGAGAGGGGTAAAGGTGGTAGTCCTCACCCGTTTGTCCCCTTGACACCAGTGGGGTCTTTGAAGCAACAAATAAACAAGCACTATCTTTGACAGCGTTACAGTCACCACATGGTCTCCAGGAGGAAGACAGGTGAGAGTACACTTTAGCATACAATTCATTCCTGAATGAAGTTACATCAGCAAGTAGTAAAAATCAATTTTATTCTAACAGCATTTAGTTGCATTTTCATTAAATCAAATAAGGTGAGTCCATTTTTTTCCAACCTTTTCAGCTTTGACCGGAGAGCGCAGAATAACGCTCAGCATTCAAAATGACAGGAAATTAAAATTAGAATTAGCCAATCAGAGGCATGTGACGTCTTTCGTCACAGAGAGCAGAGCATCCCTCTGGCTTATCCAGTCTAACACCAAAAGCATGTTTGTCAATGTGATAAGCTCTGACCAGTCAGGAACCCATGCCAATTCACTACAGGTTCTCAATGCCCATCCATATTAAACATATATCCAAATGTGTTTAATAGGTGTTTCCAATGATGCAACTACCTTTTCAGGGAGAAGACTCTATGCTTAAGTGAAACCAGTGGTCTTTTACTTGTATTTGTCCCTGCCAATGACTCCTCTATGAATGCTTGACGTTACACTGTTTAATTTACCATGTCAATCATAACAGAAGCACAAAAGCGTGAAAGCCTACTATAAGTCTGTTTCTAGCAACTAGATTTGAGCTGATACTGACATTTAAGCAAATGATTACCGTCTGAATAATTACCGCAGTAACCAATATTCTAGTGATCCAAACTTGGTTTGGAGGAACCACGCGACTCTTAGAACGACATGTATTTTTCCATCAGCTATATTAATTGATCTCGGTACTTGCTATGGGTTAATCCTGGTATTGTTTCTGCACTCAGTCTGCCCGTGGAATGAGTTCACATAGTATTTGAGCCTCACTGCACAGCTGTTTTTTGGGACTGACAAACACTGGACGGACAAACGCTGTCAACAATCTGTCACAGTCACAATCTGGTCCGACCTGCTACCTCTTACACTGCTTGCAGTCGTCTGTTGCAATGTGTGTTTTATCCCCAGTCAACTTAAATTCTTGAAGTAGAGGGTGCAGTCCCTCAGCACAGATGCCACACAACACTGTCAGCATGCAGTTGAATAAACCCAGATACTGTCACACTGGGTGTTGGCATCCTTCTTTTGAACAAGTTAGTTCACATCACTCTTTACAGGAAAGTGGATTTACCAAAGTTTCTTTCCTTTGCCTATAACCCAGCATTCTTTGTCGACTAAAAATAAGCAGTACTGTGCAAAAGTTTTTGGCATTCTATATTATTAGTTTATATTTGGCTTATTCTTTATTTATGTTTAGTGGTCACTGCAGTTTGTAGTTCTACAATTGCAGTCTTTAGTCCATCTGTTTCTCTTCATACTTTGTTCGTCCCCTTTTCTCTGTTCTCTAATGGTCAGTACCACCACAGATCAGGTACTATTTGGATGGTGGATCATTCTCAGCACTGCAGTGACACTGATGTGGTGGTGTTGTGTTAGTTTGTGCTGTGCTGGTATAAGTGGATCAGACACAGCAGTCCTGCTTCAGTTTTTAAACATCTCAGTGTCACTGCTGGACTGAAAATATTCCAACCAACAAAAATGTCCAGCCACCAGCAGGATTAGAAGATGACTAACACGAACTGCGCAACAACAGATGAGCTGATGTTTCTGATTTTACAACTACAAACTGGAACAATTTGGTAGATGTGTCTAATAGTGTGTACTGTGAGTGAACACAGCGTTTAAAACTCCAGCAGTACTGCTGAGACTCATACAATTGTACCAGCTCAACACACACTAACACACCACCTCATCAGTGTCACTGCAGTGCTGAGAATGATCCACCACCCAAATAGGACCTGATCTGTGGTCCTGTGGAGGTCTTGACCAATAGAGAACAGAATATAGGGGACTAACAAAGTGTGTAAAGAAACAGATGGACTACAGTCTGCAATTGTAGAACTACAAAGTGCTTCTATGTGGCAAGTGGAACTGAAAAAATGAAGGGTGAATGCACTTTGTGTAACATCTTAGAATGAGCGTTTGTGTCTTTGTAAGTTTGCAAAGAATAATTACTGTATAGGGGCATCTCAGTTTGTTCCATTATTAGGTATTAGGGATTTAGATAAAATGAAGAAGCAATGGATGTCTCCTCTGACTGCACACATCCCAGTCTCTCAGTCTTTTAACAGAGTTTTATTAACATATTTATTAATTATTATACATTGTATTACATTTTTTCTTTTTATTCATGCTTTTGTTCATAACAGTGCCTAATGAATAGTTGAATGTTATGGATTTGGTCAATCTCACCGAAAGTGTTCTCACCAAGAGCTTGTGAATGCTTTGAGCATTCTCATCAGAACTATCCGGGTCTAAGAACGTTTTTGCTTATGCACCTGTAATTCAAACTTCTCACCAAGTCTGTGGGAATGACCAAAATCCAAACAATCCAAATAATGTGCATGTGTGTAATGACTTGTATGTGGAAATGTCAGGAACTCCAGTAACCTGTACAGAGACGCATACGCTTAAGCCACCGAACGTTTAAAGAGAACAAGCAATTAATCAATCAATCATATTTATTGTCATGTCACATTTAAACAGATGTGTAGGTGAGTAAAAAACCTGGGTGTGTGTACTGTCAAAGTTCCTTACAGAATAAACTTAAAACACACATGTGGCTCATAGGAGCCCATACATATATAATAAAGGCCATCCATGCGTAACCACATAATGTATTAAATATATATGATACATAAAGTAAATCAAAAACAGACACGTAGTTAAGGATTCATATAAAAAATTTAAAAAAAGTGTGCCCAAGGCCTTATGCTACGATTAAACTTTGGGCAGTGGAATTGGTCAACTTCCGGGGGAAAACAACCCGAAGTCATAGATAACAGTGGCTAGAAGAGCTACTAGAAAGGGGAAGAGATTTTCCGAAAGTTGAAAAACAACAATGTCTAGACATAACTCAAAGAAAAGTATATAAGAGCCTGGGAAACTGATGGTTGTTGACATTTCCACATTGTTTGATGGTGTGTACATGTTCTGTTGCTCATGAGTAATGCAATAAATTGCTGTCTGTTGCTCCACTGAAAACTTTAACTTGGCTTGAGTGAATTGTTACTGATTAACCACGTATACTCTCAAAAATCATGAGTTTCACCCAGTGCACCCAAAGCATTCTAACATCTAAACCCCAAAACCTACACACTGAGCTCCACCAGCTCAAGGAACTGTTTGAACACTATCCTATACTTGTACACCTAAGGTATCTACTGCTATCGCACATCTGTACACTCGGCACTTAGTACCACCTACCTCAGCATCAGTACAAAGGCCCATATGTATGTAGCATTATTTTATTATTATTTTTCTTACCTTAGTATGTCTACCTCCACACCATCTATAGCTGTTCTATCTATTGTGTTTATTTGATCTCTATCCGTTTTTATCTTCTTTAAGTATAACATACATGTACGTACATTATTCTTTACACTGGATAAGTAGCCCGACATTTGTTTCATTATACTAGGCAACCCTGTACTGGTGTTCAACTGAAATGAACTGAACTGAATGTGGTTTCAGATATGGCAGTTAGAAACTTAATCCTCCAGTTTGGTATATCTGTTGATTTCTAAACTCTAAAGAAAAGCATATGTATCTGGTCATTTTTAGCTTCCTGATTTTTTGTTTTTAAAGCTGCTATCTATTAGTCTAAAACTAAAAATCATCACTGACAACATGTCATGCTGACTCTTAAGGAAGTTGGCATCAATCTGCCACGTGTGTCGTTTTACTATGCTATATCGTTTGTAAAGTCTTACAATCTGCATTTTGCTTTGCTTTGTTAGCTTAAAAGGGATTCGGTCATTTGGAGATTGGGTTTTAATGAGAACTTGGGCTTATTTTCAAAAACTCACGTTTTCCTCTTTTGCTACGTAAATTATGTTGAACATGTAGAATAGACTACCGATGGTACTCAGTCAGGCAGAATATGCTCCAGTCGCCAGTAAATTACAATACCATCATTACAACATATCAGAACAGCGTTTATCAAAACGTGACACCTAAAATGACTTAAAATGTGGTTTTAGTCCAAACTAGCTACACACACATCAGGGAATGGTTTCTTTAAGTTACCGTGAAACTCATATTTTCAAGGAAATACCTGGACACCAACCGCTTTCACCCTATTCGCTCAAAATGTGTACGTATTTCTGATGATTGTATGATACCTTGTATAACTTGTAGTAGAAGCGGAAATGTGTGCCATTTTGCACCGTCCAACGTGTAGCTAGCATATCAACATACTTAACGATTAACAGTATCCTAAGTAGTAAACAACAACAGATCAAGCACGTAAACAGAATCCTACCTTTAAACGAGGCTTAGAGAAAGACTCCGTTTCTAAAACGAGCATCGATGTAGCCAGACAGACGTTCTTCTGGAACAAATGCATGATGAAATCTTCCCGCCCCTCCATGTAAATCCACTACATCACATAAATCAGAAATACTGATGGTCTGACTGACCTAGCTGAGTCGATTCCTTCGATTTATTTATTTATTTATTTCATTTTAACGTTGCTGTTATGTTATGATGCGTATCGATCCATGTAGAATCAGTTCATTTGATTCGCCTCTTAGAAATGACTGGTGGCCAAAAATGTGTGGACAGACGAACGTCCCGTCCTTATGTGGTTAATATCTCCACTTTCTCCACTTTAGCCCAACACACACATTTTGCTACTAAAACAGACACTCTTATGAGAAGGATTTATTAGACCTGAAAACATCACCGTCAGCGTTTATTTTAATTTAGGATCAAGCATATGCATATGCCATATGTGACTGTGAGAAGGCGTAGTGTATACTGAAACAGGAAATACAAACGAAACTGGAAAAGGACGGTTCTCTGTTCTTTTCCAGTTTCGTTTGTATTTCCTGTTTCCTGAAAAGTTCTCTAACCAGGAAAAAATGTACTGTGAACTTTGACAGTAGAACCATGAAGTGGCCAAATTACCACCAAAATTCATAGTACAACTGTGAAATAATTCATGGTCAGTTCATAGTCAACCACGTTCACAGTTGTACTATGAAATTTCACAGTAGAACCATGAAGTGGCCCAATTACCATCAGAAATTCATAGTAGAACTGTGAACTTCATGGTCAAACTGTGAAAGTTCACATTAAAACTGTCAAGCAAGTCGCAGTTTTACTATGAAAATTCACAGTCCATTTATTCCTGGACAGACTCATCTCGTCATGCATGATGGTGAATTCATCCCTGCAGAAGAAAATTCCATTGCCCAAGTGTACCATTGCACAATCACACCCACAGTTACAATATTCATTATATATGCTATATTCTGTGCACATGTACTAACTTTTCACTTGTATGTATCATTGCATTATTCGTTGTACTGTAATCCTGTGTTGGATGTTGCACCACTAACTTGGAGGAACATTTTAATCTCACTATTTATGTGTATCAGGTTGTTCTGACAATAGCCCTGTTGACGTAACTTTACACAACTCCATTCAAAGCTTGGCATTGTGCATGGGAATGCAATACTTGTGTGGACCTTTGCAGTCTTGGAAACCCACATGATTAAGCAAACCTTTCTTGACAATACAGTTTCTGTACTGCAATACTAATTTGCTTAATCATATAAGTATACCTCTTGCTGCTGTTGGGATTAATAAATGTACTAATGAACAAAAAAAAACACACCAAGAAGGACATGTTGGGATAGACTGACACTTTATATGTGTGAATGTAATGATAATATATGTAAGTTATTTCAATATTAAAAATTTACTGGGGAAAAACTGTACAATTAAAAGGAGATTCTAGTACCATGTTGGGCCACCTCTAGACTGGATAAAAGATGAGATACAGTTTGGCATGGAGGCATACAGGTTCTGTATGGTATTCTATGTCACATATTTTAGACAGATGTTACAACTGGGCCTGTAGATACTGTACACTCATAGGTTGGCGAAGCTGGCATTCCCTGCTGGTCCCATAAATTCTCGATTGGCAATTAATCTGGTGACTGGACAGGCCAAGGAATTATTGCAATCTGGCACAGACATTCCTAGGAAATCCTTGCTGTGTGTGAGCAAGCATTATACTACTGAAAAATGCTAGTTGGAAGCCCTGCCATGAGAGGCAACACATGTGGCCACAGGATATCCTGCACATATTGCTGAACTGTAAGTGTCGCTTGTACCAGTACTAGTGGTGACCCAGATCATCACACCAGCAGTTGGGGCAATGTGTCGCTCCACAGCAAAGGGAGGAATGAAGCATTCACCATGAGCCCTCCATACTCGACCTCGAACGGATTTGTCGCTAACACGATACAGTTCCAGTCTGTAGCAGTCCAGGTTTCTCGTTCATGACACCATTCTTGTTCATGACTGCCATTGACTGCAATTGATACAAAGGCGATGGTGGCTGGCTGTCAATGGCAGAACACATAATGTGCTCTGTGACAGCAAATTTCCTTCTGCCAAGCACCAAGTGCGTCATAAAGGCAAGGATAGCAGTCACCGATCTCTCACCAAGAGGTACACCAATAGTAGCCTCTGAGAGCCATTTATTTGGCAGCGGGGGAAGCAATTTACACCTTCTGGTGGCAAAACCCAGTGTCTAATCAGACCACACCTCTTATCATTTACATATCTTCCTGAGACTTAACTGGATCTCAATATTTGCAGCAATCTGACATTTCTATCTGGGTGCCTTATTTTATGTCAATGTGTGTATTTCTGTTTAGCTGAATTACAATTTTACTTTTGCATTCTTATTTATCATTCACAGAATCCCTTACTTCAAGCAGATTTTAAACACTGGAAATTTGGAGATGTACCTGACCATAATGTACCTTAAGGGGACATTATGAAAGATAATAAAGTTACGTATTTGCCTTTCTATTATAAGTGAGTATCACATTGGTGTCCTTTAATCAGTACAAGGAAACATTCTTGTCAGTGGAAATTTTAATATGCTAATAAGTATATAGAGTCTCTTGTGGACTTTTGGTGGAGCTGGTGAAGCTGAGAGGTTATCTTTCCTATGATTGACAAAGCAACAAGGAACAGATAAGGAGAAATTCTACAAGGCTCTATAAAACTTAGATATTACACTTTGTCTTTATAGCATGTCTGAATGAACAACACAAAATGACAGCGCTATAAAATGTTGGTTGCCTGCTTGTTAAGCATAAAAGCAAACATTGCCTGCGTTAACAAACTTTTAAAGAGACATCATTTTGTCATCTCTGACTTTTAGGTGGCTGTGAATGATGGATTATAAATAAAATATGAATTTATTAAATGTAAAATACCAGGGCTGTACTCCAAGCTCATTCCGGATCACTGAGCTCCTCACCCCTCATTACCCATAGCTCATGACCATAGGTGAGCGTGATGTGGTTGTTTTACCACACCATAGTGGTAAAGAGGGAGCTGAGCCATAAAACGAAGCTCTCAATTTACCGGATGACACATTCATTAAAGAGAAGAGTGAAGACTTAGAGTGGTGAAGACTTACAGGAAACGTTTGACCTCTGTCATTGCCAACAAAGGTTATGTTACAAAGTATTGAGGTGAACTTTTGGTATTGACCAAATACCTATTTTCCACCATAATTTACAATGAAATTCTTAAAAAATCCTACAATGTGATTTCCTGGATTTTTTTTGTTCTGTTTTTGTCTCTCATAGTTGAAGTGTACCTATGATGAAAATGACAGACCTCTCTCATCTTTCTAAGTAGGAGAACTTGCACAATCAGTGGCTGACTAAATACTTTTTTGCCCACTGTAAATACACATTCAGCAGAAACAATATTCTGCATTTTCAATTTGGATTTTTTTCCCCGGGCAATTGATAAGCAGTACAGGACTCTCCCACACCCTTCCAGTGCTGAATGAGGAAATCAGGAGTGCATGGCAGGAGTGATGAGCGCTGGGAAATGGATTGAGGAAAAGCCATGATCGTGACAATTACCATTTTGTTTTTGTTTTTCACTTTCAATATATAATTAAATAAATTACATGATAAATTCAACATTTTGCTATACAATAAGCTTTGTGTTAATGATTTTACCAAACTGTAGGTGTGTTTTTAGCGTGTTTACACTTTCAAATCTACAGTGTATATTAAACTCCTCGGTTTACAATACAGTTAACATTGAATTTGTTGGAACATATCCCCATCATAAAACGGGGAGCACCTGTAGACTAGTGTGCTTCCAGCCAGACTGAGCATCACATGCTGGAATTATTGACTGTGTTTAGGGGAAGGACGGCCAGATGTGGGAATCCGTCCCCCGGCAACAGTGCAACAGTGGCCACTTACGGTCGTGTAATGTACTGCCGTCCCTTCAGAAAAAACATTTGTTTTGAAAGAATAATTAGGTACCACTGGATATTACAGAAACCTGTTGTCCTTTAAACATAGCTGAAACAATTTATTTTGTTCAATAATCTAAGTCTTTAGCCTGAACATTTCATACAAAGGTGTCTACTTCTAGTGTAAAATAAGAGAGCAAACTGGATGTAACAAGGATAGGAGAAGAAATCAAAGACAGACATACAAATACACAAGAGAATAAAAACATCAAGAGTACAGTTGGAGAAACTAATGGCCACAGGTAGTCAGAGGACTGATTTTCAAATAGTAGAAACAAAGACATTAAAATGTTAATGACTGAAAAAGAGTTCAACTGTACTGAGCTCTTCTGGAAGGAGCTTCACCGTAAGGTCAGAGAAAAATGTCTTGCAAGCCAATTGCATCATACGGAGGAGCTCCCCAGAACACCTACAAAAATTAACAGCTAGAATGAAAGAAATGTCTAATTGTCTTGCAGATTCTTTTCTATTTGTAAAATTTTACTTCATTATTCAAATGAACAATAAAGCAGCAAATAATTCGCTAAAGAAATCATAGGCTGTTGCTGTAATGACGGTAATGTTGGGGATTATAAGATATTGCAGGTGTATCATCAGACCCACCATAGGTTGCTGTGCCCCACTAAAGTATTCATGCAAAGAATTCATGTTTAAAAGATACATGCATTTTGGTGCACAAGTGTTCTTGGTGATGCAATAAATGATATTTTACCTAAGATATTTTGTATTAAAGTATTTTCTAAGATGAATTCATAACCTTGGGACGTAATAGTTTTACTAATTGAAGAATCACTCATATACATGTACGGTATATACTGTACACGAACATCAAAAAACAATGCTTAAACTCTTGTAATGCGAATTATTTCATACTATAGAAAGATTCTACCACCACCTTGTGGTTGGAAATAGAGCTGCAACGTAGAGACTAAATATATGATCACGATAAGCTTATTATTCATTCTGCACATGCGGTAGCTGTTTTACACGATCAAGATTTTTTATATAGGCCTACATGAAATAGTGCCACTAAACTTAAACTGCCATGAGTCTTTACAATCTTTCATATGTAAAAGTTTAGAATGAAAACACAGAGTAAATATGTAAAAAAACACAACTAATGAACAAAATTTGACAAGACTTCTTATGATCTTTCACAATTAATGATAAGCATTCTTTAGACTTGTATTGTGTATATATGTTTTTTACATTATTCATGTTAGACATGTCTATAATGGAATCATTTCTACTATATGTCATAGTTACATTACAGTAAGTCTAAGTGTATTCTTGCTGTGGCCCTGGTTTAATGTCAATACAAACCCGGACATAGGTCAAACATTTGTAAGAAAACAATGAAAGAATGTTCTGTTTTTATATTTACATGCATGACCAAAATAAAGGTTATAGCACATTCTGTATAGTTGTTCAATGTGATAGATCCTACCTAAAACCAATATCGGAGATGTTTTGGCTCCTCCTACAGACCTTGACAGTAATTTCCCAAAATGAAGTGGCGAATGCCACAGCGTTTGATTATGGAAAGCCATGTTGTCCATAAACAACTCAAATATGTGATGTCTATTTAACATTATTTAAACGCATACAGTTTAAACGAACCTGATTTATAGGTAGCTGGCACTTACATAGGGTGCTTTTGAGGTACCATAAATACTAAGAGTAAAAATGCAGCTAGGAGTCAGCCACATCCATTTATACAACCCCAATTCAAAAACAGTTGGGATGTATGGAAAATGCAAATAATAATTTTTTAAAACCTGCATTGTGTCTTACATTTGCTTTGACTTTTATTTCATTGCAGACAGTATGAATTCAAGATGTTTCATATTTTGTCTGATCAATTTCATTTCATTTATTAATAAACATCCATTCCTGCATTTTAGGCTTGCAACACATTACAAAAAATTGGAATGGTAAAGAATTTACCACTATGTAATGTTGTTACTCCTTCTCACATCACTTAAGAGATTCCAGCACTGAGGATACCAAGCAATGAAGTTTTTCAGGTTATTTTATCACATTCTTCTTGTAAACATTATGGGGTTTGTGTCACATTTTTCATTTCAAAATACATTCTCTGTTGGGGACAGGTGAGAACTTTATAATCTGGACAGCATGTTGTTTTGCATTGGCTTGTTGAACAATGCATGGACATCCCTGGGAAAGATATCGTCTTGAAGTCAGCATATGTTGCTCTAAAATCCCAATGTACTTTTCTGCATTAATGCTGCCATCACAGAAGCGCAAAGTAACTTTGTCAAGGGCACTGACCCAAACACACAGTTTCAATGTGTGATAGTCTATGCCTTTAAGCCCAGGGAAGCCAATGCTTCTTCTGGACATGGTTAACATAAGGCTTCTTTTTTGCACAGTAAAGTTTTAAGTGGTGTTTGTGAATGTAACTCTGTATTGTAGTGCTTGGTAAAGGTTTGCCAAAGTAATTCCTTACCCATGTGGTTATATTAGCTATTGATGAATGACAGTTATTGATGCAGTGCCATCTGAGGGACCAGAGATCACAGAACTTCATTTTAGGCTGGAGCCCTTACTGTATACGGACTGAGATTCCTCCAGCTTTTTTGAGTCGCTTAATGATATTATGCACTGTAGATGGAGAAATATGCACATTTCTTCCAATCTTTCTTTGAGGAATGTTGGTTTTAAACATTTCAATCATTTTCTCACACATTCGTTGACAAACTGGATAACCTCTGGTCATCAATGTGGCCATGGCTTTTGTACCAAATCACATTTGGTCCCAGTTCTTTTTGGAAAGTGTTGCAGGCCTGAAATGCAGAACAAAAAATGAAATATATTGGGTTCATACTGTCTGCAAACAACTCATGATTATCATCAACTTATTATAAAAATGTTGTTTTATATTTGATTTGTTTTTCACTTTAATGCAAAGAACATTTGCTAGGCAGTAACCTTAATAACTAACTACATGCGGGGTGGTAGACATGGGGAATGTGACACAAGCAGGTGAATCAATTACAGAGGTGAACCCCATACAAAATACAAAACACAGGCCAGGACAGCCAATCAGAAATGACCTCCATGCCCACTTCAACTTACCTTTCCTCAATCAGACAAGGGCAGTCTTACATGTATGATGCTACATATGCCTATATTCAAACAGCAGGTCACCATCCAATGCAGTGCTGTACAGTGTGTGGTACTTGAAAGCCCAATATTTGACATTTTAATGACACTCATTCATTAATTAATTGCTTGAACTTGCCACGTGAAGCTCACGTACACAAACCTTTGAAGTTGGGCTCGCACCAGGCAAAGCACCATGAAGCCAGACATACACTGTGTGATTTTAGATTTTAAACCGATTTGATTTAGCTGACTGAATTTCAGGATCGGTCAAGTGTTTCCTCGATCGGCTGACATTTGGTTTGATTAATTGACTAAATGAGCAGTCAGATGACTGGATATATTTCTGAAATGTCAGACATTTTGGCTTCTTGGTTCACAGTTTGAGCTGATTTATATATTAAAAGCCATACAATATTATTAATTGAATGTTCATTTATTCATTCATTGTCTTATCTGCTTAATCCTGGTCAGGGAAGCGCAAAAGCCAGTGACTAGCTGGCAACACAGGGCACAGCCCTAGACAGAGCCCCAATCTAACGTAGGGCACACACACTCATACACAGACTCCCACACTAAGGGCAGTTTGGAAGAACCAATTAACCTAACTGGAATCTGGGAGGAAACTGGAGTACCCGTAAAAAACTCATGCAAACACATGCAAACACCACACAGGCAGAGACTGGTGTCGGGATCAAACCGGGGATCTCAAAGCTGTAGGGCGACGGTGCCAACCCCTACATCATTAATTGAATATCTTGTTGCGTATTATTAAACTGCACTTTTTAGATAGCCTTGGATATACTGTAGACAGTAACATAGCGACAATGGAAATTTTGTTTGCTTGCTGACTGAATCCATCTGAGAGTCACAGAATACACAGAGCGAGTTGAAAATCTGTGGAACACCCTAACATGAATGTAGTCAAATCATAGCTCACCTCCAATTCTCTCTGCAAAATGGACAAACTGTATTGTCCACGTTTGCCCAGCAACGTATGGCCAGAAGCATGGCACAAGTCAGCAAAGTTAGGAGTTTGCAAAAACTTTTTGATATACAGTAGGCTGTACACTGAGTATTAGAGACACCTGCCCCTCCATGATTGGAGCTTCGGTGTATGGAAACTAGACACATTACCACGGAGTGTAGCTTAACATCAAGTGGGCAAGCTCTCTGTGGATCAGTTTAAGTGTGAATCCACTTTACAATACAATGCACCATGCTGCATGGGTCGTATAGTCATGGACTGGTTCCAGGAACATTACAGCAAGTTTTCCTCGCTTCCCTGGCTGAAACAGTACACAGATCTTAATCTTGTAGAGCAAGATTAATCGATCTACTCTCAAGGTAGAATGGGCTTTTCAGAGCATGTCAGTACCTCCATAATTTGTGCCACCTGCAAAAATTTGGTTCCCTTGGGTCAATGTTCTTGCAGGACAATTTCAATGCCTAGTGCAATCCATGCCATCACGATTTGCTGTGGTTCTGAAAACCAAAGGAGGCCCAACCCACTGCTACATGGGTGCCTCTATTAAAGAGGCCATTCGGACTAATGAACTGCTTGAATTGACTATATAATATGAGTTCATATACAAAACTCTGTCTTTGGGGGTGTGAGCACCCACATTGCAGCATGGTAGTTGGACCTACCTACTTTTGTACAATGTGAATATATACACTCAAGTCCACTTTATTGGGTACACCTGTTCAACTGCTGGGTTTATGTAAATATCTAATCAGCCAAGCACATGGTAGCAAGTCAGAGTATTTAGGCAAGTAGACATGGTCAATACAACCTGCTGATATTCAAAGTGAGCATCAGAATGGGGAAGAAAATATATTTAAGAGATTTTGAATGTGGTACAGTTGTTGGTGCTGGACAAGGTCATCTACTGGGATTTTCACACACAACCATCTCTAGTGTTGATCGAGAATTACCAAAAAAAGAGAAAAAAATCCAGTGAGCGGCAGTTCTTTGTGCAAACATGCCTCAATAATGCCAAAGGTCAGAGCTGATAGAAGGCAATGGTAATTCAAATAATCACTTGTTAAAACTTAGGTATGCAGAAGAGCATCTGTAAATGCAAAATACATCAAAGCTTGAAGAAGATGGGCTACGTCATCAGGAAACGGGATCACCAATTGAACACTAGAAGTGTGGAAAAACGTTGCCAGGTCTGATGAGTCCCGATTTCTGCTGTGACATTCGGAAGGTATGGTCAGAACTTGGCGTAAACATCATGAAAGTATGGATCCGTCCTGCCTTGTGTCAACGGTTCATGCTGCTGGAGGTGGTGTAATGGTGTGTGGGATATGTTCTTGGCACACTTTGCACCCCTTAATACCAACTGAGCATCGTTTAAATGCCACAGCCTACCTGAGTATTGTTGCTGACCCTGCCCATCATTTATGACCACAGTGTAGACATCTTCTGTTGGCTACCTCCAGCAGGATAATGTGTTATGTCACAAAGCTCAAATCAAATGATTCAAAAGTCAGTTCTGAAGGCAAACGGGGGTCCAATTACTAGTAATGCGTACCTAATAAAGTGGCTACACCCAGTAGACAGACGACAAGTGGGATTTGAGTCGTGGTTGAACCATTTGGCCATCCATGCAGCGCACCGCGCTAGCCAATCAGCTGTAGTGCGCGACACACGTTAATAAAGCCGAGTTGCCGGTCTGCTCGTTCCTCCGCTCCAGATCTCTCTTCTGCTGACTCAGTGCCTTCATCAGTGCTGTATCTTCATCACTCCTCCAAATCTCCACCGACAGCAAAGATACCCGCTGCCATGGCTAAAATCGCAGTCGGTAAGTTCAATTCTAATGTTCATTTTTATGGTACGTAGGCTGCTGTGCGTTGTATTCATGGGATGCTTGAGTTTAATGCGACATCCTTAACGCTCAAAATCGCAGGCTGCATCCCAGTTCGCATCCTTCAGTCGCCTTCTAGGTAGTATCTCGGTATAGCTATAGAAAGCTATTTGTTTTTAATATGCACTTTAATATAGTGCCGTGCTATGCGGTTCTTGATGTCTGCGTCTTTTGTGCAGCGGTATCTCGCGCTAGTAAGGCAGCTCGTTAACTGATGAAAATGCTTAATGTCAGTATGATGCACTTATTATTATGAAATGCGTATTAAAAGGTTTACAGGCCCGTTTACAGGGTTTTTATAGCGGGTGAATGATGGTGCACCTGCCCATCACGGGCTTCTTTCTCCATCCAGCATGATGCAGAAGAGACCCCACCCAAGATCCCGCTCTCCGTTTATCACTCGTTCGGCTCAACACTAACGCACTATAGAAATCTATACAAATATTTCAGATCCTTTACTAAGTATTACTAAGGTTTCTTTTGAAAACAATTCCATATAATGCGGTGTCATGCCAAATATTTTCATCCATCCATTTCTGCGCTCGACATGGCGAATTTCTGATCCCAGGCCGACATTTTCTCTCTCTCCCTCTCTGGTGTACATCATATCAATTTCTTCGCTCAGGCCTGATCCTTGTTAGACATTCTAACATGTTCGACACGACACATTCATCCTGCTCGTATTTAGCTATTTTTCACTTTACAAATTGCACCACAGGCCTGGAACCTTACAAGATAAGATGTTCATCATTTATTCATGAGCACTTCTATTCATCCTAAAGGGGTTCTGACTGACACCAATTCATGACTGATGGATGAAGGGGTGCATGCACGCAAACCGCTCATGATAATATGCATGGCCCGGCGTGGTCGCACCCTTCATGTTTTATTGCTGTTATAGCTAGATGTAAGGAAAGCAGGATATATCAGACATGGGCGTCATTGAGCCATGATGGGTGGATGGAGGGGCAGCAGGGTTGTGGCTCGCTGCTGTCATGACATAAAACAATAATCTGTGATGATTATGAACAGATGGAGAATACTGAAATTTATCAGTGATATTACATGCTAGAAAACATCAGACACTGGAATTAGAGCTCCAACGATGGCTACTAAAACTTGGCCCTGTGTTTGCACTTCATTTTATCAATGTTACAAAGCTCATCTGCAACACGGCGATAGTTATTTATTCAATTATTCTAATCTGGTTCAGATAATTGTGCAATTTGGGAATTTGTCTGCACCACTTGTTCCTAAATGAAATTAGGAGGTTTTATGCTGTAGTAAAATGTTGTCATACTTCACAATACAGATTTTCACCTACACTTAAATCATTTCTTCAGGATTTACAAAAATTTAGGTGCTTGGTGATGAAAGGCAGGGCTTTTCAACAATGTCCAATCAAGTTACAGTGAACAGCAATGTAGTTGTAAATGATTGGCAAGTCTCACAGTGTGTCTTGGGTGTTTCATTAATATACTTTAATATTGATAGCATATCATTACATAGACAGCACCAGGTAACATCATGCATAGGCATTGTATGCATCTTTTGTGTCATTTTTAGGTGTGGCAAGACAACTAATGAGACTCACCACGCAAATCAAAGTCCTTGGGCAGACTACTTACTAATACACTATTCTGATCTCCAAACTGCTTCATAGTGTGCTTAGAACAATCTGATAAATGAGTTTAAACTGTTCAGTCTCTTGATAGTACCACTTACCTTGTATGCTTTTCGACTACACTGACACAGCCTATAAGAAATACTCCTGATGTATAAAATATTGAGATATACAGTACTGTGCAAAGGTCCTAGGCCACCATGCCACCATCAGATTTTTTTTTAGCAATTATATAATTTCCATATATAATTATTCCTTAGTCTCTTTGTTAGAACACAACCAGAAAATAGTATAGTATAATAGCTTCTATAGGCAACAGTGGCTTTAAACTTGAGCAATAGCAGTATCTGGCAGCTTCATCGGGATGCCATGTTGACCCTTCTACAGTCCTTGATCAGGAATAGTCTTTGTGGAAGGGTAGAAGCCAAGAAACCACTTTTTTATTGAGACACACTAAATACTGACTTTTGCCTGCAGAACCGTTTTGTTCTGAAAACTGTGTTTTTTAAATTTTGTGTACGTATTTCCAGCATTTTCGGTTTGTATCTTAATAGATTTATGGTTATTATGCAATTGGTAAAAAACTAAATTTAATGGTGGCCTAAGATTTTTGCACAGTACTGTATTTAACTTCATATATAATATATATATATATATATATATATATATATATATATATTGTCAAAAACCCCTGTGAATCCGATACAAAGTTAGCTATGTCGCTTATAATGACGTTTATTTGTAACGTAGATAAAGATAAAACCTATTTTCCAAGGATTTCTAAAGATTTATATATATATATATATATATATATATATATATATATATATATATATATATATATATATATATTTTTTTTTTTTTTTTATTATATATTTATATATATATATATATAGAGAGAGAGAGAGATAGAGATAGAGAGTGTTTTATGTATTGAATATAAAAAAACAACAGTTATTATTTATCATGTCCCTTTGTTTATGCAGTAACATTTATATTTCTTCCAACCAAGTGTATTCTTGGCTATATAACCTTGATATTACACTTTATCACTGAGAAAAGACTTACAGATTGTTTGTCTCGCTTATGTTTAGCTGTCTCTAATTGTAACATCTGTAGCTAATATGTCTTGCGAGCTTTTTTTGACATGCAATGCTAATTATGTTTTTCCAGTGAGGGGAAATATAAAACATTATTGTCCAGTCTGCTTTGACAATGGTTTCATGGTACTACTAAAACTAAAGGGGAGAGGTCTGAACAGCTGGACTTAGGGTGTGTGCTGGTGGTATTGAGGCGTGGGTATTGATTTCCAGTCGAGGCATGCTGATGCATTCTAAAAGAAGTCACACAAAAGGCAGCCAGTTCCCTATTGACGTCATTTTACACTTGACGTGATTTAGCTGTGCTCCTTCTGCACTTCTCATACGGCATTACAGCAGAATGTTATTGCTTTTTAAATTGCACTGCACCCAAGTCTTGTTTTTACTGTTAATGTTAATTAATTACACCTTTTTTGTTATCCACTCAAATTCCGAAGCAATTTTGTCAATTAAGATCTTTCGACCCTTATATTAAGCCCTTTGTGTATATGTGGAATAAGCTGTGGGTGTGGTCCCTGTTGTTCTTGCAGTTCTCTCGTCATTTCAATTGTTTGGTCATTACACAGATTTCCTAGAGCACAGACCTTGTCTGAGGCTCCATTCTGACTGCCTTACCAGATAACCCGAATTACACGCTCTATTGAACTGCCAATCGTCGTCCTTTCATGCTGACTGATGACTGCAAGGGGGGATGCTCATTGATGTGTGAATGCTTAGTATTGAGCCACCAAACCTTCCACCAGCACTTCCCACATTCTGCTTGCTGGAATGGTTAGCTCCGGTAATTACAAATTAAAGCTCCACATCACCTGAAGCAGACAGCTTCCATTTGCCTGCCTGTTGGCTCTTAACCCTCAATGGAATCTCCTCCCTTAGCTTTGCTTTTGGCCTCTGTTTCCTCAGAAAGGGTTAAAAGGTTATTCAGTTCATCAGTGAATGGGGGAAAGTTGATCAGATTTCCTCTGCAGTAGTACTTGGATAGAGGGCAACAGTGGGAGGAAGTGTGTTGGTGCACCATTTTGACAAGATGTAGAAACAGTAGTAGATATAATGAATGTGGCCAGGTTGATGAGACCAGAACTAATTTTCTATACTTCAGTTACGCTTATGCTGGGAGTCAGAGTCAAGTCAAGTCATATTTATTTAGGTGTTACTAGGACGTTATCTTTGGGTGGGCATTTGAATTACAGTGGTACCTCGGTTATCAACCAACTCGGAACTTGTTGACTTCAGTTCGCGATGCATTTTGACCAGAAAACAGTGATTCAGTGGTTCAGATTCACAATAGCCCTTGCTCAGTGAAGATTTCCGCTATTTCTATTGTGGTTTTCTTTATTTTTACATCTACAGTCCTGCATTCTTAGTGCGAATAAGTCTCCATGAGTCCTAAAATGGTTAGTATTGACATAAACATTGACCGCTCTACCAAACACTCATTAAACTCCTCAGTTCATGATACATTTAACTTGTGATGAATTTGTCGGAACATATCCCCTTCGTAAATCAGGGACCACCTGTACAAATCAACATTAACGCATTAACGCATTAACGCATATAATGCCGTGTGGATTTTCTGGGGGGGTCTAGAATGCGTTAATTCAATTTACATTATTCTTTATGGGAAACATTTGCTCTGTACTTGTTGTTTTCGGTTTCTGACAAGCCTCCTGGAACGAATTAACAACGAGAACCAAAGTAGCACTGTATTTGGGTGACAACATAAATGTTTCTTTTCTCAAATAGAAGGGCATCTTTTAATTTTGTTTTAGTGTTTTTTAGGGGAATCTGGGCCCATTACCCCATGAAAAAGAAAGATAATGAAAATTTTGATTTTATGATGAGAATTTTTATGGTGAACTGGAGAGGAATGAAAAAACATGCAGTCTGAAAAATGTACAACCTCAAATCTGACACTATACAAGACTACTAATACAACTTTGAAGAACCAGAGAATCAAAGGTATTAAGACTTTTAATTTGAATTCTGAGAACAACTAGCTTGAAGATTAGATTAGAGAAATGAATAGAGACAAAAAAATGCCCATGCCCATTGTTAAACCAAATATTAAGAAGTTTAAAATAACCGGAGCTGCAATGAACATGCCTGGATAGTATGCACATAGAGAAGGACAGTTAAAGAAGCAAAAAAGTCTCCAAGGATTGAGATTTGATGAGCATGTTAGCATTTTGGGGTCTTCAAATCTACAATAATGCACAAGTTCTGTGCAAGTAAACCAGAATGGAAGGCATCTAATCACAAATGTAAGCACCTGAAGTTTGATTCTTGTTCTACGGCCAGATGAAACAAGAATAAAGGTTCTAGCAACAAACACTCAAAGTGGGATTGGCATAATAAAGAATTTATAATGGTTAAACAGAAAAAAATCTTAAGACCCACTTTTAAGTGTGGTGGATCTGATGTTTTGGAGCTGCTTTCCTCTAAACCTCCTCTTTAAGGAAACATGGTGTGATGGGGTCTGTAATGTACTAGTCAATCACAAACAAAAATGTGGCTCCCTCAGCCAAGACGCTACAGCTGGGTGGTGTTGGAACTCCGTACTGGACAATGACCCAGAACATTTGTTCAAATCTAAACAACACTGATCAGTGAGCACAGAATTAGGCTTTGATATGGTCACTCCAGTCACTTGGCCCAAACTCCACTGAAAAGCTGTGGAGTTTATACCCAACATGTGATCCTCTAATGCCGTCCAAATTCTGATATATTTTATGTAACTTGAGTGCAAAACTTTACCCTATACAAAACACAAGTATCATGATATTTAGGTTACTTATGTTACATTTATCACTATTATATTAACATGAATAATGTATATTTTAAACAAACAAGAAAGATAGCTGCTGGCCCTTTTAAGGATTCTGTCTAATGCTAACTAAATGGGCTATGTTAATGTACAAAATAAGATGCACCCTGCATGGCAAGGCTATTTCTGACAAAAGTAGCAACATCACTTTATATAACTGATCCTAAACATGTAAGCATGTAGCATCCAGAGTGCTGGTGGAATATTGCTGTAGGAATGCAACTGGCACATGATTTTAAGTTTACAGGTGCTTCCCGACTTACAACATGGCTACGTTCCAACAAATCCATTGTAAGTTGAATATATTGTAAACAGAGGAGTTTAATACATACTGAATATATCATAGTGTAGTCTACCTTCTACATGCTTAAAACACTTACTTTATACTGTAGTTGGGCATAATCATTAACATAAGGCTTATTTATAAGTGCTGAATATATCATGTAATTTACTGAATAATGTATTGAAAGTGAAAAACAATAACCAAATGGTTAGTCCACTAGCAGACTGGGGGGTGCTTGCCCTGGGACAATTCAAAATCTGAATGTGTATTTATGTGTATTATCGGATTCCCATGGAAAAATAGTAAACTGGATCATCGTAAAACAGGGTACGTGTATTTAATAAAGATATATAGATATAAATAAAAAACAGTCTAATGCCCCCTAACATTTATCCCTACTTTACAGTTGTCACATGAGAATTTGGAAGCATATGACAAGCTAGAATACAAACAGATGAAACTCAAGGAGAACACATAACACCAGGGGAACATAACTTAGACCACATGTTGCCAGTGGCGGGATATGAAATGGGGGTGATTCAGCACCACAAACAGCGCTCTACTGCTGAGCCACTGAGGTTCATGTCCTGCCTCTGGTGAGATGATGTCTGCGTCATTTTGCAAGAACTTAGCAAGAACGTTACAGCCAGGGGTGAAATTAGGCCTAAAAGGTCTGGTACTATGTACTACTAAAATATTCGGGGGCAGTACGCAAGTACGGAAAGACGGCTTCCACATTTAAAACAAGTCACGCTTAGTGAATAGTGATAAAAACCGATAATAAAAGAACATGCTTCAACAAGTTGCAGAGCAATGCATGAAACTGCACAACCTGTTTGGCAGTCAGACTAAAGAACAGAATGGCCAATGTACAGAAATCCTGACTAGGATTAAGCAGATTACAAAATGAATGAATGAGTGTTAAAGAAGCAGTTATCTAAACTGTTCCTCAGTATAAATGGGTGAATATAAATGAGTAATTGGGTGAGGTTCTGTCATTTCGTGTCCAACATAATGCACTACATAGAACGGAGGACAGTGCCATTAGTTTCTGCTCCTCAGAAGAAGTAAACTCTTTCATGGTAACTATGTGTAAAATAGTTTAATTCTGGAGACTGTGGACAAGCTTGACAGAAAAACAATAATAATAAAAAATTCTCTATTAGTCTTGTATTCCATAAATAGTTTTTTAAGAGATTGAACATTTTGTTAGACATAAAGTCGAGGGCTGGTGAGCAATATGTAGTGATGAAGGTTGAGGTAGTAGTATTGGCAAAAATTTAAAACTACTTTCACCCCTTCTTACAGCTTATCAGTTTGGTTACTGTGAGGATGTCAGAATCAGTTCAGTATTGCTGTCTGTATGTACTAAGAGCTCTGATATTGATATTGTGGAATTGAAATTAGTGGTCAACAGATAAGGGATTTTTAATGGCTGATGCTGATATTTAGAGCACAGGGTGACCGATGACCGATATATAATGCTGACATCACAATTTTTCTTTGCAACTGATAAAACTAGTAACAATGGATGAGACACCAAATTGCTGAACTTAAATGAACATTTATTTAACCTATAAATACAGGTAGTCCTTGGGTTACGACGGTCTCGAGTTACGACGTTTCGTGGTTACGACGCATCTCCCATTTACTGTATAAAGCCTTGTTTCGACTTAAGTGGTTTTGCGTCGTAAACGTCATAACGCGAACTTCGTGTTTGGTGTGCGCGGTGGAAGAATACCGTATTTTCGGGCTATAAAGCGCACCGGGTTATAAGGCGCATTAAATGAAACAAAACTCTTAAGTTCCGTCGAAAGCTCAGTTTGGTCTTTACCTGGCGCAGGGCGTCTTCTTGCTTCCTCCACTTCCGTACCATTGATTGGTTAATGTTGAACTCTCTCACAGCTGCTCTATGTCCATGTTGTACTGCGTGACCGATAGCGTTGTGTTTGAAATCCGCTTCGAAAATAAATGAATGAATGCAGGTACCCTAATGCTGAAGCACATACTCCGCGATGCTGCGCACTACGGTTGCCGTGAGCTTCATAACTTACCAAGGCCGTGCTAAAACATTTTGACAGATTTATGAGCGCTGGGTACCATTTACAATCGGTTCTAGGTCAGAAAGCACAACCAGAATTAATTCATACATTAGACGCACCGCATTTTAAGGCGCACTGTCGATTTTTGAGAAAGTTAAAGGATTTTAAGTGCGCCTTATGGTCCGAAAAATACGGTACACGGTTATGCGGCTCGTTTTTTGATAATTACTGTGTTAGGATAGGTGTTAGGATAGGATAAGTGCTTACAGTATGTTATTTACGTACAGTGTGTTCCGACTTAGTCGAGGACTACCTGTACATGGTCTCTGTTTGCCCTTTATCTTTCAAAATAATGACAAAAGAAATAAAAAAATATTGCTCTTAAATACAGCATTTATTACCAGATAACAGTATCACATTCTCTCTGGGGAAAAAAATGAAAATGTGTAAACATTTGCAAAAAAATTAACTTGTTTAGAGTAGTGCACATGGTATCACCATCTTTTTGTTCTGAATCCCATTTCCAGTTAAAATCAAGACTGTAATGCTGGAAATGCTGGTTTTCATCTTCTCATAAATGGCCCTCTTTGTTTTTAGTCACTCAGTAATCCCAGATTATGAGCTGCAAGTTCTAATGCAGAATACAAAGCTTCTATGCATTTTCCCCACTATTTTTTAAACAAGTGCAGATACCGACCGATGCTGATTATTTCAATATGGCATTAAACGGCTGACTGATCGGTCTAGTACTAATTGAAATATAGGTTTGGTACATAAAAGCTAATGTTGCTGTGATTCAGAATCCTCTACTCTGTACATAGACTGACCCAATTTCTCAATTTGGCAGTTTCGCTGGGTTATACAGCAAAAGGTGATGAGCTAGAAAGTGTCATGATGCGCTTGCAATACTGAATCTCAGTGGAGCCATGCCAGCTGCACACATGCTGAGAAAATAAATAATTAAACAAGCGTCTGAGGAAGCAGAAGGAAACCTATAAGGACTAGGGTTCCCTGGACCATTTGAGGACACACCACTCCCCCCCTGCAAGAACTGCACAGATAAAAACACAATACCTAATTCAGCCCTCCAAGACTTCCAGGCTTTGATGCTTTTTTTCCATCTGAGTTTATTGATTATTTATGTTGCATAGCATGTGAAGCTTCAGTACGAAGGACTTAGTGAGGGACAGGGACACCAGATCTCTATGTGGTAGCACGCTGATTTTGATGTGGTGTGTTTCTCTGCAGCTTACAAAGAGAAGATGAAGGAGCTGTCCCTTGTCTCCCTCATCTGCTCTTGCTTTCACCCAGAGGCCAAGAATAAGATGGTGGGCGAGTTTGAAGGTAAGAAATGAAAATGATAATGAGGTTATTGAATAATTGATTCTCTGGGTCTGACATTTTAACATAGAGCTTTGGTCTACATGCCAGAAGGAAACATTTTATAGATGGAATTTTATAGAAGCTGATGCGTCTTATAGATGAATTGTTTTCTAATGGTGTTTTAATGGCACAAGTCAAATACCTTCATACACATTATTGTGAATTAAATTTCAAACTTCAAATTTTAATATTAAATAATCAAATTCTTCATTTTCTCGAGTATATACTGCGTTTCAGAGTCTCCACAAAGTGTTCGATAGCTGTTTCGCTGCCTTTAAATCAGTCTGACTGTGGTAGCATAGCGGGTAAGGTACTGGACTATGGACCAGGGTTCAAATCCCACCTCTGCCAAGCTGCCACTGTTGGGTCCTTGAGCAAGGCCCTTAACCCACAATTGCTTGGATTGTAAGATTATATCAATTGTAAGTCGCTCTGGATAAGGATGTCTGCTAAATGCTGTAAATGTACATTTAATTCTGGGGTTGCCATATCCCGTGACAAACAACCCTACAGTCAATAGAAAAGAGTCAAAATGAAGCCTTTAGATTAAGCAGACCTGGCAACGGGGTTACTGGGCAGCGTAACTGGCGTACATGCTATGGAAAGATTACTGGGCTAAGATCCAGCTCTCTTTATCGGATTTCCCAATCTGATTTCTAGATCGGAGTATGCTGTATACATGACAACTTCAATAAATCAGATAACTGCAGAAATCTGACCATGATCAGATTATTAAGTTCACGTAAAAGCTGACGCGACATCAAACAAACGAACACAGCCATATGACTCACCATGGTTTATCCATGTTCAGACATGAAGGTCAAGCCCATAAACAAGCGAGCCTCTGGTCAGGCCTTTGAAGTGATCCTGAAACCCCCATCCCCTACATCTGAGGGTGGCTACAGCATCACCTCCCCCCCAAAGAAGAGGGATGTTTCTCTGGAAGACATTCAGAAAAAGCTGGAGGCTGCCGAGGAACGAAGGAAAGTAAGTGACACATCTTTTTTTTTTTTATTAGGAAATTGCTTTTTACGGCAATAAAATGTGGAATGATGCGGTACATTATGAGCATCTACATTCTGGGATGCAGTTTTGTATTGATTGAAGCTGTTACAAACAGGCTTCCATAATTGATTCTTCTGTTGTAGCATTTTGTCAAGACATTTTTGGATCCTCTGTGGGTGATCAGTTATTGATCTGGAAGATCTGCTAGGAAGTGAATAGCCCATGTGGAAGCATTATCATGACACATTAGTTTTTTCACATTAGGCCAACAAAACAATGGTGTTGTGTTAAAATGTGAAATAAAACACCTTTATTTAGCAAAAATAAGGAATATAACAAGGAACACTGAAGTTGCAAGTTGGTAATATTCTGAACCTTAAGTAATAACAGTGTTGTACTTTAGGTGGGTGTATTGTGGGTATAGTTGGCTATAAAATTTTAAGATGACACATTGGCTTGTTGCAATACCACCGTTAAACAGCAGAGGCAGTATAGCATGATCTTAATGATAAGCATACACTAGAAGACTTAATGCTTAAATGTAATAACAATATAATTTAACTTAAATGAAAGGAACAAGCAAAACCAATAATTGTTATGCAAAATGGCTACTGTGCCTACGCACACTCTGGTTACACTTTTTATTATTATTATTATTATTATTATTATTATTATTGCTCGTGCGCATCATACAATTTTAAGATGACACATCGGCTTGTTGCAATACAACCATTAAACAGCAGAGGCAGTATAGCATGATCGATATGATAACCATACACTAGAAGACTATGAAAATTATTTTAAAAGAGTAAAGCCAGAGACCCTCTCACATCTAAAGACAAGTCAGATTAGTCACAGTTTAGGATTTTGAAAAGACTGCGAATCTTGCATGGTCACTAATTGCAAGAAAACTAGATTCTTTTTGAGATCCTATTGTGTCTACTTTGTCTCACCTCAAGGCCACGTTCCATAGCAGGAAAGTCACATAAATTGTGTGCATCAGTATGATGAATTATCAGAGGTTCCCAACTTTTGTCCCCCTTCAACGGTGACCACCTGTGATCTGCATTTTTTCTGTCACACATAAATATTATTTATGATTACTTTGTCTGTCTGGTCTTTCCTACAATCTGTCTCCTGTTTCTTTCTCCCTTTCCCCCCATTCTCCTTCTCCCTTCCCCATCTTCTCTCCCTCTTACCCCCTCTTTCCCTCTTACTCCCTGCAGTCTCAGGAGGCTCAGGTGCTGAAGGCACTGGCAGAGAAACGTGAACACGAGCGTGATGTGCTGATCAAAGCAATGGAGGAACACAACAACTTCAGCAAGATGGCAGAGGAGAAGCTTACCATTAAGATGGAGAACATCTGCAAGAACCGCGAGGCTCTTCTGGAAGCCATGCTGGAGCGCCTACAGGAGAAGGTGAGCACTCTTGCTTCTGAACCGAAAATTAGTAGTATAAGTAGGGCCACATTCAGATTCACTGGGAAATTTCATGTAATCATATTTTCATCCCATTCATTCCCATTTAACTTCATGGACAACCCAGACTTCACTGAATTTTTCAAGAGAGGTTAACCCTCAAAAATCGCAGTGAAAGCTACAGTACAGGGCATAGCCTACCTTAATGGTTGAAAGCATGCTTAGAACAACAAGCAACGGTGTTAGGTTTCATGCTCTTCCACTGCTAAGATGAGTGTCTCTTTCCAATTGGAACAGGTGTTGTGCCAAATTCAGCACCCCGCCGCCATATGCATCCCCTGTCACATATGCTCGCAAAGAGGTAATACGCTGTTGTGCTGAATTTGCACCTCTACCGCCAGATGCAAGTTCTTCTAGTCAATATATGTCAAAAAAAATGCGGATTACCTCCATTTTTGAGCAAAAGACGTTGCTCGAGTGTGACGGGGATGCAACTGACGGTAGGGGTGCCGAATTCGGCATTACACCGTTTATTGGGACCACCTCATTGTGCAAATTAACCAGTGAACATAAGGCAGTTGAATTCTATGCCAAATCACTAAGCACAGACCTCCAGATCCAGTTTAAACTATGATTTTCACGGCAAAGTGTCTGTTAACATGGAAAAGGCCCCAAGTATGTTACTTTGCCTAACATATGTCCACAAGAGGGTGCTACAGTTTTCTAGTCAGGGACTCTGAAAATTTAGACCTATTTCTATCATAGAGAAGCAACTGATATTTATTATATTTTTATATATATATAAAAACTATTGTTGATGGACCATTGTCAGCACTGCCAATCAATGTCTTGTAACTGATGGTGTTATTCTGGACATTTATTGTATATACAGTAGTGTGAAAAGTGTTTGCCCCCTTCCTGATTTCCTATTTTTTTGCATGTTTGTCACACTTACGTGTTTCAAAGACAACAAAAGTAAACACAAACCGCAGTTTTTAAATTAAGGTTTTTTTTATTAAGGGAGAAAAATATCCAAATCTACATGGCCCTGTGTGAAAACGTGATGTCCCCCGCCCTGTTCTCAATCAGGACATCACTTAAATAGGACCTGCCTTACAAAGTGAAGTACACCAAAAGATCCTTAAAATCTAGACATCATGCCGAGATCCAAAGAAATTCATTTAAGGTCAGTGTTCATGCCTCCACCATAAGAAAGAAACTGGGCAAAAATGGCCTGCATGGCAGAGTTCCAAGACGAAAACCACTGCTGAGCAAAAAGAACATTAAAGGTCATCGAACACATCTTGATGATCCCCAAGACCTTTGGGAAAACATTCTGTGGACTGACGAGACAAACATTGAACTCTTTGGAAGGGGTGTGTCCCATTACATCTGGTGTAAAAGTAACACAGCATTTCAGAAAAAGAACGTCATACCAGCAGTAAAATATGGTGGTGGTAGTGTGACGGTCTGGGGCTGTTTTGCTGCTTCAGGACCTGGAAGACTTGCTGTGATAAATGGAACTATGAATTCTGCTGTCGAGTAAAAAATCCTGAAGGAGAATGTCCGGCCATCTGTTCGTGACCTCAAGCTGAAACAAACTTGGATTCTGCAGCAGGACAATGATCCATAACACACCAGCAAGTCCACCTCTGAATGGCTGAAGAAAAACAAAATGAAGACTTTGGAATGGCCTAGTCAAAGTCCTGACCTGAATCCTATTGAGATGCTGTGGCATGACCTTAAAAAGGCCATTCATGCTCGAAAACCCTCCAATGTGGCTGAATTACAGCAATTATACAAAGATGGGTGGCCAAAATTCCTCCACAATGCTGTAAAAGACTTGGTTGCAGTTGTTGCTGTTAATGGTGGCCCAACCAGTTATTAGGTGTAGGGGGCAATCAATGATTTTTTCTCCCTTAATAATAAACACCTTCATTTCAAAACTGCATTTTGTTTACTTGTGTTGTCTTTGACTAATATTTTATATATATATATATATATATATATAGATATATCTCACAAAATTAGCATATTTCATCCGACCAATAAAAGAAAAGTGTTTTTAATACAAAAAAAGTCAACCTTCAGATTATTATGGTCATTTATGCACTCAATACTTGGTCGGGAATCCTTTTGCAGAAATGACTGCTTCAATGTGGCGTGGCATGGAGGCAATCAGCCTGTGGCACTGCTGAGGTGTTATGGAGGCCCAGGATGCTTCGATAGCGGCCTTAAGCTCATCCAGAGTGTTGGGTCTTGCGTCTCTCAACTTTCTCTTCACAATATCCCACAGATTCTCTATCGGGGTTCAGGTCCAGGAAGAGTTGGCAGGCCAATTGAGCACAGTAATACCATGGTCAGTAAACCCCCAATTTACCAAGTGGTTTTTTGGTACTGTGAGCAGGTGCCAGGTCGTGCTGCTGAAAAAAAATATGAATCTTCAATCTCCATAAAGCTCTTCAGCAGATTGGAAGCATGAATGGAAATGGCTCCAAAAATCTCTGATAGCTTAGATGCATTGACCCCTGCCCTTGATAAAATACAGTTGACCAACACCAGCAGCTGACCATGGCACCCCAGGACCATCCACTGAACTGTGGGGTAGAAAACTTTGGAAACCCAATGGACTTCAGACATTTGGCATTTCCTTCTCCCCAAGTCTTCCTCCCAGACCCTCTGGTACCTTGGGATTTTCCGAATGAACATGCAAAAAAATTTTTGCTTTTTCCATCCGAAAAAAGTACTTTGGACCACCTGAGCCAAACAGTCCAGTGCCCTGCTTCTCTGTAGCTCCCCCAGGTTTCAGGCGCTTTCTGCCGCCGTTTCTGGTTTTTCAAAAAGTGGCTTGAACCCCTGGGGAATGCGGCAACTGTAGCCCATTTCCTGCACACGCCTTTGTGCACGGTGGGCTCTGGAATCGGCCCCTTCTCCACAATCCCTCCTCAGGGTCCGGTCAACCTTCTTCTCGTTGTGCAGCGTTTTCTGCCCACACTTTTTTTCCTTCCCACAGGGACTTCCCACTGAGGTGCCCTTATACCCCGCACTCCCTGGAAAACAGCCCAACAGCCTATTCGTTCAGAAATTTCTTTCTGTGTCTTACCCTCTTGCTTGAGGGTGTCAATGATGGCCTTCTGGACAGCAGTCAGGTCGGCAGTCTTACCCATGATTGCGGTTTTGAGTAATGAACCAGGCTGGGAGTTTTCAAAAGCCTCAGGAATCTTTTGCAGGTGTTTAGAGTTAATTCGTTGATTCAGATGATTGTGTTAAAAGCTCGTTTAGAGAACCTTTTCATGATATGCTAATTTTGTGAGACAGGAATTTTGGGTTTTCATGAGCTGTATGCCAAAATCATCAGTATTAAAACAATAAAAGACTTGAAATATTTCAGTTGGTGTGCAATGAATCTAAAATATATGAAAGTTTAATTTTTATCATTACATTACGGAAAAGAATTAACTTGATCACAATATGCTAATTTTTTGAGAAGGACCAGTATATATATAGGTATAGGCTCTGCAAATTTGCATAGGAGGTGCGGTGGCTTGGTGGTAGGGTTACTGGGCTCCTGGGTTCAATCCTCCCTGTGTATGTGTGGATTTCCTCCGGATACTCCGATTTCCTCACACAGTCAAAAGACATGCATGTTAAATGCATGTTAGGTTAATTGGTGTTTATAAAGTCCCCTCAGTGTGTGAATGTGTGTATGATTGTATGTGCCCTACGATGGATTGGCGCCATGTGTAAGGTTTTACCTGGCTTGCGTCCTGTGCCACTGGCCAGGCGCCTTGTTTTCTTGCAACCCTGACCAGGATTAAGCAGATAAGAAAATGAATGACTGCTGAACATGCAATTTTACCCATTTAACAGCAGGTGTTGTACAATGTGAATACAGATGGTAACATCTGCTGGTTTAGTTGTGGATTGCATGCCCTATATCTTTCCTGCAGTAGATTCCTAATTTTGCAGTAGAATCATGACCCTGTAAAAACACAAACATAAATATTTTGTTGTGTTCAGGAAGACATTTATTTTTATAAGCCATAACCAGAATAATCCAACATAACAGAATGGTTTATTTCTATGTGTGTGTGTGCAGGAGAGGCATGCCCAGGTGGTCCGCAGGAACAAAGAATTGCGGGAAGAGCTGAGTGGGGATGAAGATCTGCACTTCTAATAGCACCCCCCTTCACTTTCCTGACTTTGTCAGAGACCCTCTCTCCCGCTCTGCCCCTTTCCATGTAGAAAAAGAGTCTCACACTCCCCATTCTCCTTTCCCTAACCCAAGGGAGAAGGACAAACCCAAATTTCCACCAACAGCACATCTCTAGGCCATCTCCCCTTGCTATATAAAGAAAAAAACGAAACTCAGAAACATCATGCATCCCACTGCTCCCTAAAAAAGAATGTTTTTGCTCAAATTTCAATGAAACAAATCAGAGTGGGTATTGTTTTTATGTAAATACTTCCTTTTATGTGATGTATATGAGACAACAAAAGTATTGCATTGTGCCATTTTATAGTTTTTGCTCGATATATTACTGGATGTAGTCATTTCTTCATTTCTTCTCTCTAAAGCATTTGAATCTACTGCAGTTTCTCTTGTTCCCGGCTTTGGTGTTTGTAGGTTTGTCAGCTAGTTGTCAATTAACAATTTCATCTCTTTTGACCCCAAAATAGCCATGTTTGTGTATGTGTATGTATGTGTGTTGAGAGCATAAAGAATCACATTACACACTTTTCTGAATGTGGCGAAAGGTCGATCAGTTGAGATTGAGCTTTCCTTTGCCATATCTATCTGGTATTTTTCACTTTTCATCCATGAACACACAATATATTCAGTTATGGACAAACACACAGGACATACATACACGCTGGAAATAGATGATTTAGCAAAGATTTCAAATAGCTCGAGAGGAGCTTGCTGAATCTTTAGTTTCTCATGACACAGAGCCTCATGACCAATTTGGTGCCACTCATGTCTGTGCTCATCCATGGTTCTCTCATCCTACTCATAGCATGGCAGAGAGAAACTAATGCTGTAACCTTAGAGGCCTATTTCTTTACAAGAACAGCGAATGTACAAATTAGTGGAAAAAGAGACCCAGTGACATGCACCATAGAGGCACAGTGAAAAACAAAGGTGCCTCAGGTTCTCATCCATATCTAAGTGTGTGTGGCTGTGTGTAAGTTGGTGTACGTGTCCAAAGCAATTTGAGGGGACTGCAAGGAGCGTATTGTTGCCCTTGTTTAAGCAGATGGAGATCTGTTCCCTGGGTTTGAGGGTGTTCTGGTGCCACAGATTTTTCTTCTGCATCTACTCTATTTGTGTGCTTTCTTCCCTTAACACATTTATTGTTGTGAGCAAGCTATGGTGAATAAAGGTTTGGGGTTCTGTGAATGACAACATGCATCTCTGGCTGTTTACTTTTATAAGAAGTCTGACAATGCCTGATTTTAAAGCAACATGAGGCAGACAGGCCGACTAGCTGATGTCCAAGCAACATATTGACATAAAAAATATTTAATGATTAACGAAACTCAAAATCATGCCAGGGAATCTCACTCAAGCACAAATGGCACTAGCAAAAAACGAACAGTGACAGCGATAAACTAATAAACTAACAATGTGTAGTTGATAATTGCATCAAAGCTACAGCCACCAAAATAACCCCAGAGCTGAGTGAGTTCCTGTATGAACCAGTCACAACAAAAAAATTACATTATGAGCTTCATAAATCAGAATTTTAAAGGTATGGCCTATCTAACCACCTTTTGTATCAAAGATAAGTCCTCAAAGATGCCAAACCTGATGTAAATCAATGCCTCTACATGGTTCAAAACTTTCATCATCTTTCCAATATTTGGATACATGTTGGCTTGTAGGGAGCCAAAGGATGACAATTGATCTGTAATGGTATGGGCAGCATCTGGATTGCTAAATAAGGTGATATGAGTCAACAAACATAAGGCACTTTTAGAGGAGAAGGTGCCCCAGATGGTACAAACACTCTCCTGACAATGTTCCCATATTCTAGGATGATAACAGCCCCATACATACTGTTAAAAATTTGGAGTAGTTGTTTGGTGAACAGCAGGATGACATCAAGCACCTCCCATGGGCTCTCCAATCACCACATTTTGACCAGAATGTTGGTGCTTGGGCTGTAAAACACATACGTCTCCACTCCCTGAATTAACACATTGCTGCCACTATAAGAACTGTCTGAAAATGGCAGAGCACTGTCCAAAACCAATGACTGAGCTGCATCAGTATCAAAATCTTAACAGGCTGTCTCACATCATCTACACTTATAGACACAAAACCAGTAAAGACAAAAGACTTGAATGCAGATTCAATAGTGGGTTACAGAGGAGAGCATTCAGTCACACAACTCCCTGCACTGACCTTCTCAACAGAAGCCTGCTGTCTAGCATCCCTGTACTTCAGTGCTGGACATTACTCAAAGAAGTGGCCAAGTTCATGGTACTAGAAACATTCATGAGAGTTAGCTCGAAGTGGAGTGGGAGCATGGGAATCAGAAGCATTAGCAAGAGCTTTCCCAGTGGAGTGAGGGGGCGGCTGCTGCCGAGGCAATGTGAGCACAGTATTGTGCTTTAACAAATACTTGCCCATACTAACGTAGCAGGTTGAGGAAAAGCATTCATTCTTTGATCATTTAAGTCACATCATTTAAAAAAAGGAATACTTGCTCTGGCAGACCTATGCTTCCAACAGACAGCTCCATAAGCTGATCAAACTTTACTGGATTTTACTATACTTTTACTAGAGGTGCCTTTTCTCAAATACATTTTAGCTCTAGCAAATTCCACATAGATTTGCAAGGGGCTTTTAACCAACTTTCCAAAGGCTTGCCAATAAGCCTCAGGAACACCTTCATATGCACAGAACACTGTAGCCTTCACCAAATAATTATTCAATCACAATGTCTCAAAAGAGAGTGCCCAACAAACTCCCTGAGTTTTGCCAGTAACCTACACTGCGATAACAGTGTCTAAAGTATACAAAGCCAGTTAAGCGTATTAGTGATACATTAAAAAAATGGAAAAAAGCATCATTCATGCTCTCTGACTGAAGCAATGTGGTGACTAACGTCAGAAGACTTCTCATTTGGATTAAGTAGCAACGCTGGCACACTGTGCACATCAAAGCTGGTGGAGACAGAGGGGGCAGGCATCAGGTAGCAGATACTCCACAGCCAAGTTATAGCCTTTGGATCAGCTGCTTCCAGCAATTTCCATACCACCAGTTCCCTGCTAGCATCCTGCTCCTGACAATGCTACAGCTGTACCTTGTAGTCCGGTCACTTAATCTATAGCTCCAACTCCTTTATCCAGATAAGCATAAACTGGATCCTCAAAAAAACCACAGAGATTGGGCAGGCTTACATACATCCGAGGGAGTCGCCTCCCTGCCAAGTAGGATCCCCTGAGTCACCAATGCCTGATATAACTCAGTTTTCACCACCTTTTCAGTTGCGGTGCGCAGAAGGGACACAATGCAATCAGTAACAAATCATACATATGACATTTATCAAACTGCTCTAATGAAGGAATGATAAAGTCTGCCAATCAAAAACATCAAAAACATCCTTGATAAAAAAGAAATACACAAAGCAGATCACCAGAACAGTGACTACAGAAACATGCCTGCGCAACCTCAGTCCTAATTAGAAACTAATTAACCATTGTCTAGCTCTTCGGAGGTGTACTGAGCTCGAGGCCTCTTTATGCACAAACTTGAGCACAGGTTATCTGAAGCGTACCTCTGACTGACACTAAATCCCCAATAAGGATATAAGCAACAGAAGGACTGCTGCATAGCACACCCAGCTCTGACAAAAAGTTATGCAGTCAACATGACCACCATGACCATACACAGCGATCACTCTTAGCGATCAAATTGTAAAAAGATTTTATTATTATTATCCTGGGAAGCACCCAGATCTGTCATATCCCAGTTTAGGGTTGGGATACCAGAGTAGTAAAAGGTTGAAGGCAAGGGGAGCCCATCACCACACACAAAACTGAAGAGTAAACAAAGAGCTATATACAACCAGCATCCAAAACCCATGGCAAAACCAAATAATCACCGTTAGAAGGGGCAGAGATTGGCACCAGAATCACAAGCACAACAGTACGCAAGCAAAGGCCAAAGTAAAAATGAGCAATGCGTGCAAGCATCCAAAACAAGGCTTAAAACGAGCAACAAAGCACACCAGTATTTAAAAAGCAGATTCATAAACTAGCATCAAAGCATATATTAAAGTGAGCTTTCAAAGCAAATTTCCAAACAAGTTTTAAATGAAAGCACAGACACGAAGCATGACACACAACACTAACTGGGCAGCACAGTGACTTGGTGGTTTGCACGTTTGCCTCTCAGGGCTAGGGTCTCGGGTTTCATCTTCTCCCCGTGTTAGTGTGGGTTTTCTTTGAGATCTCCAAACACAAAAACATGGTGGTTAAGTTAACTGGTCATCCTAAATTGTCCTGGTATGAGCAAGTGCGTGAATGACTGTGTGTCTGTATCCCCAGTGGGTGCAATCTTCTTCCCTTTCCCTGCTCCTGATGCACAGTCCCCCAGGGGACTATGGTTTCCGGTTGAGAGTACGCTGTTATTGCACAGTTTACTGCTGCTTCTCACCAGTGTGTTTGATTGGTTTTAAAAGCCGAGTGTTGACTGTAAAGAATCCTTGAGTTTGAGAAAAGCACTATATAAGTGTAATTAATAATAATAATAATAATAATAATAATAATAATAATAATAATAACTAAAGCAAATAATGGAAGACGCTCACGATATGATGTCAGCATCCTCCAACATGATCAGGCTCACATGACGCATCCAGACACACAAAACGACAAAAACATAATAATTCAAATGACCTTATCATGGGTTATAACAGGCCTACAATGGAATTTATACTCACTGTTCAACTGCTCTTTATCAAATCAGCCAATCACGTGGCAGCAACTCAATGCATTTAGACATGTAAGCTGCACCCTATTTCATGAGCTGCATCCTTTGAAGGATGCGGTCTACATGATTTCCAGTTTGCATCACAGCACGCAATGAACCTCAGGATATGTTGGGTAACGAAGGATACACCCGTTGGACCCTTTGTTACCATGGAAAAGAAGGGCGCATTTCTTGGCCGCATACGAAGGAGGCTTCGAAGTGGGACATTCTAGTCGCATTGCTATGACGCAATCGTCTTCAAATGCATGCTCCGAAGGATGTAGCCCCTGAAATGAGACGCAGCTGTAGACATGGTCAAGACGACCTGCTGAAGTTCAAAGTGAGCATCAGAAACAGGAACAAAGGTGACTAAAGCGACTATGAACATGATTGCATGATTGTTGGTGCTAGATGGGCTGGAGTATTTCAGAAACTTCTAGAAATATCCAGTGAGAGACAGTTCTCTGGGTGAAAATGCCTTGTTGAGGCCAAAGGTTAACAGAGAATGGCCAGACTGGTTCGAGCTTATAGAAAGGCAACAGTAACTCAAATAACCACTCCTTACAACCGAGGTATGCAGAAGACCATGTCTAAACACACAACACATTGAACCTTGTAGCAGATGAACTACAACAGCAGGAGACCACACCGGGTGTCACTCCTGTCAGCTAAGAACAGACAACTGAGGCTACAATTCACAAGGGCTCACCAACATTGGACAGTAGAAGGCTGGGACATTGCCTGGTCTGATGAGTCTGGATTTCGACTGTGACATTTAGATGGTTATGCTCAGAATTTAATTGGCATAAACAACATGTAAGCACGGATCCATCCTGCCTTGTATCAATAGTTCAGGCTGCGGATGGTGATGTACTGGTGTAGAGGATATTTTTTGGCACACTTTGGGCCCTTTTATACCAACTAAGCACCGTTTAAACACCACAGATTACCTTAGTATTGGTGCTGATCATGTCCATATCTTAATGACCACAGTGTACCTTCTTCTGATAGCTACTTCCAGCAGTAAAATGCACCAAGTTCAGATAATCTCAAACTGTTTTGAACATGACAATGAGTTAACTGTAGTCAAATGACAACCCCAGTCACCAGCTCTCAATCCAATAGAGCACCTTTGAGATGTGGTAGAACGGAAGATTCGGTCATGGATGTGCAGCCGAAAACTCTGCAACAACTGCGTGATGTTATCATGTCAGTATGGACCAAAATCTCTAAGGAATGTTTCCAGCACCTCTCCACTAAGAATTAAATCATTTCTGAAGGCAAAAGGGGGAAAAAGCCATCAAGGTATACCTAATAAGTAGTGTACGTTTGCATAAATACAAATAATACCACGTTTAGCTGAGCATTTAGCTTCCTCTTCTCTACACATGTCAGACTCCTATGTCACCAATAGGTGTCGACAAACGACCTAAAATCGACCTGACTAGCGCTGATGTAATATTTCTAATCTGATAGGGCGGTTCATAAATGAATGTGTGAGACCTTAAGGCATCCTGAGAGTGTAAGGGAGACAAGCAAGACAGAGGGATAGAATGAGGAAGAGAGATTAGAGTGTAGCTTGGCATTGGAGGAGTGTGTAGGAGTAAGATCTGTTTTACAGACTGGCTGGCAGTCTCCAGAGCTCACCGTAGCGTGGGAGTCTGACAGACCAGGAGGTATTTCAGTGTACTGCTCAGAAGGCTGCAGGGCAAATCTGCACCATACAGCCGCTTCCTCCTTCTCCCCTTTCATTCACGTACTCCTCTGTCCCTCTCTGTATTTCAGCTCTCCTTCCCACATGCCCGGTACCAGCACGGCCTACCATTGTCCAGGATATCCCCTGGCTGTTAATGGCTTCCTGAACACATCGAGAGGCCACAAAGGCCCTGAGGCTTGCTGATATCTTTCTCTCTTTTTTAGCTACTCATTGTATCTGTTGCCTCTAGATATCGCTGCTGCCTACTCAGTATTCATTTTGCTTCCTGTCAATGTGGGGCATAATATTAACAGTATAAAAATAGAATAATATTAAGGTAGATTGTAATATCTGCCACCTGAAACCTCCATAAACTAATCTTTCTAATCAGGTAGAATATAACATAGAATATGCACTCACTGGTCACTTTATTAGGTACACCTCCTTGTTTCTTCACCACATCCACTTACCATATTGATGCACTTTGTAGTTGTACAATTACAGATTGTAGTCCAGCTGTTTCTTTACATATTTTGTTTATCCCATTTAGTCTGTTCTCTAATGGTCAGGACCCCCACAGGACCACCACAGATCAGGTACTATTTGGGTGGTGGATCATTCTCAGCACTGCAGTGACACTGATGTGGTGGTGTGTTGGTGTGTGCTGTTGTGGTATGAGTGAATCAGACATAGCAGTGCTGCTGGAGTTTTTAAACACCTCAGTGTCACGACTGGACTGAAAAGTGTCCACCACCCAAAAATGTCCAGCCACCAGCATTCTGTACGCAGCATCCTGTGAGCACTAATGGAGGATTAAAGGATGACTAACACAAACTGCGCAACAACAGATGAGCTACTGTCTCTGACTTTACATCTACAAGGTGGAGCAATATGGTAGATGTGTCTAATAGAGTGCACAGTGGACACAGTGTTAAAAACTCCAGCAGCACTGCTGTGTCTGATCCAATCACACCAGCAAATCAACATACTAACACACCACCACCACATCAGTGTCACCGCAGTACTGAGAATGATCCACCAAAGCAAAGTATGTAGAGAAACAGATTGACTACAGTCTGTATTTTCGAACTACATAGTGCACCTATATAGAAAATAGAATTGATACAATAGGTAATGAGTATAGAAACCAGAAGGTATACCTAATAAAATGATTGATGCGTGTATTTTAAAAGGGCGTGTTATAAAAAATGAAAGATTCAGAAAGTAATCTACAATATTTGTTCTTAAAAACACTCACATTTCAGTGAGTATTAATCCTGTGCTGCATTTCATTTTGTGTTAGGTCTAGTTCCACAATGCAGAATGTGGTGTTGTAAACAAAATGTATTATCTTCAATGAATAGCTATTTAAGGTAGTGTTTATCATATCATGAATTTCCTTGTCAGATTCTTAACCTACCTCAGACTTCATCTGGGTGCAGAAACTTCATCGCCATATTGTTTTAAATCTTAGACATTGAGCTCTTCTGGCCTGGAAATCTGAAAATCCTTGATGCATCTTTAATTTTGGATGACCAATGGTCTTTTCTTAATGCACACTTCAAATAAACCAGAGGGTTAATAACAAAAGAGGAATATATGTAATAAACCGGTGACCTGTGTTGGATGTGTTGCTGTTACATGTTCCCAGAATTAGCTCTGGACTTCGGTGTATCGATCCACCAGAACCTGGGGGTGGCGCTGCTGCCCCTAAACGTTACTGAGACCTGAAACGCGTAGTTCTGTGTGACTGATCTGTGACAGGCTATCGATCTGCACCACTTTTCTAAAATATGCAACGTTAACGCTATGCGTAAGGGAGAAGGTGTCTGTGTGAGTGAATGTTTAAATTACAACACAAAACCAGGTGATTGATGACCATAAACTTATCCTACTGAAAAAGCTAATTAAGTAGTTTAATTAAAAATTGTAGTATTTAGGGCAGACATGAATGGATGACTTGTTCTCTCGATCGACCTGCTTATAAAAAATTAATAGTTGATCATAACTCAACATTATTTTTCTATCTACAGAATATTTTTTTTGTTTTGGTTTAACCAGCAGTTCATCCAAATGCCAGCCAGGTGAGAGGAGTTTTACAGTTTAAATAAGTCTAAGTCTAATAGGTTTAATTTGTGTTTGATAAAAATACTTGTTAGTAAAGGTGGGAAAGGGGAAAAAAAGGTTATATAGATGTAGAAATCGTTTTCACAATTAAAGTTATTTGATGTATTTACTGGATTTATGAAAAACTTTCGTCTGCTAACAAACTTAGATACGCTTATCTCTAGACCCTGCTAGTCTTAGCACGCTATTCATAAATCTCTATCTTCTGAGCACTGGTTAATCAAGAACAACTCTCCTGAGAAATACAGTTTTCACTTTGTAACTCCCTGGTTGTGCCACTTTTTTATATGTTTGCTGGCTACTCAGTACTGACAATAATAGTCCCACATGAGATGCAACATATTCTTATAATTTACCTTTTGTGAGAATTCCCTCAGCTCAGCTCATACAAAAGTGTGGGTTAGGGACTGCTTAAAGAAGCACAGTCGGTCTGGAGTGTGTCTAGCTTCAGGCATGATGACTTTAATGAGTCATTTCATGCAGTCTCATTCAATTTTAGTAGCGGAAGAAACTAAAAGTGCTAAATCCAACCTCACTCTAACCTTTTGCAATGCAGCATTACTTGGCTTGTTTGAATGACTTTGCCACTGTTGATGCCGAAGCTTTACTGCAGGAAAAAGGTCAGCAAATGAGTTGAGGATACAATTGAACAGCACAATTGGACTTCCTGCTATGGCCGTTACACATTTCCTCACCTTTCTAACCACTTATTAAAGTCAGTCCATCAGATCTGTCACTGTCATGTCTTCATTTATTCCATCAATTTAAATGTTGAAGCACAACTACAACACACTATTTTACATGATTCATTTAGTGTTGTTTTTAAGAGATTGTCCATTGTGAAACTGTTAAAGGCTGTCACAACTCATAATGGGGTTTTGACCCCAGAACTGTCTACCATATTCCAAGATATTTCATATAAATAGATGATGTGAAAAAAATCACAGACACAAATCCGAATTCAGTTGACATCAAGGCTCGGTTGCATAGGTTTTACTGTTTATATTTACAACACTCAAATCAAATTGCAGATGAAATGTGTAATACCACTTATTGCATAGGCTTTTTGGAAAAACACAAATGAAATTCACTATGGTATTAATCGTATCAATATGGAAGCTGTGAGAGTACAAAAACTGTCCTGGAAACATTACGGATCTAAGCGAATTTCATTTAAAGGGTGTACACGTAAATACTGAGACATTTTGGAGAACGCACTGCTTTTTCTTTTTCAGTTACACTTTGATATTATTTCTATTTTCATCATGGTTCTATTATTACACCCTGTGCCTGCCATATAATGCGAGTACCTCATCCCCAGACATCCATTTCTCAAAATCTACGTTCCCCTCAGTAGCAAGTCAGAGTAATGTACCAGCACAGCACCCTGTTCTACTAAAAAAAAAGAGTTTCAGAAGTTAATAGCAAAAATATTACGATGTTAATGGACAAAAATAAACCTATTCACGATTAGCTCAAATAGCAAAGTAACAAAAATAACACAGCTAGTACTCAGGTACATGAGTTCTGCTTTTCTTCTCTCCACATCGTTGAGTCCTGACCGGCAAACTCATCATGTGGCGTGACAGTCATTTCTGGTCTGAAAACAAGTCAAGTTCAGAATGCGCCAATCTCCATGCTCCATGGCCGATAAGGCTTCCCCAGACTGCTGGAGGGAGTGACGGTTCCCAGAGAGCTGGGCGAGAGCAGGGGGAACGCGCTGAGGGGGAAGGGGAAAGCTGAGAGACCAGACAGAGACGTAAGAAGTGGAGGAGAGAGCTTTGATGCTGAAGCTGCTGTCAGACCTGGAGGGATGCCACCTGTAGTGGGAGGCACCCTGAGCGGCCCGCTCTGCCCAGCCTCGCTGATCACCGTGCCAGTCAACCTGCTGCAGTTAAGTGGCTCTGAGGAATGCACCGGCGGAGAGGCGGAGGGAGAAGACGAAGTTGACGATGGTGGACTGCTGGGCGTGCGTGATATCGATGTTCCTTGCTGATGCTGTGGTAGGAGAAGAGGGTGCGCCAAGTGAGGAGAGCCAAATGCCGAGCCCCAGGCCAGGTGACCCAGACCGGAGTGAGCCTCTCTTTGAGTGGCGTAGTTGCTCAAGTGGGAAACCAAGCGAATGCGGAGTGGATCGGTGTTATCCAAGCCCTCGATGATGCTCAGGTAACGGGCAGTCTCTGCCAAGCACTCACGGAAGCCCAGGCCACGATAATCCATGGCCAAAGCGTGGGCATCAAAGTAACCTGAAAGGGACAAAGATTGTAAGTAATGGAGTTCTATTTTACTTCTATTTCAATAATGTGAATGGGATGCTTGTTCTTAACTGATTTAAGCTTATATTGTCTTAGTATTTAAAGTAAGAAGGTACTGTTTAGGATGAATCTACATTCATACCATTTCTATTACTGAATAATTTCAGTCAGATTCACAGTTTGATCAACAATGGGCTGTGTTTATATCATGTAAACTCAGAGCTAAACGCACTGAAACCTGCCTTTGCCACCGGCTGCATGAAGCATCTTCAAATGATCCACAGTCATTTGCAAAATTTCAGCTTTTTCCAACTTAGCTGAGCCCTGCAGAAAGGAAGAAGAGAAGAAAACATGTTTCAGGTTACAAAAAACCCTAAGCACACTGAACAGTGATGATCAATATTGCTGAAAAGCTCACCTGTTTCTCAAAGGCGCTTGGAACGAGTCGGCGCAGTTCAGACAAACTGTTATTAATGCGATCTCTGCGCCTCTTCTCAATAATCTGGAAAGATTAATTGTTATAAAATAATGAATATTTAATACAGGTTATTATATAGGCTACTAATGTGACTACTACTACTACTACTACTATTAGGTTATTAATAATAGGCTAATGACGATGATGATGATAGATAGATAGATAGTTTTAAATATATAAATAAAGCCCTGTTCTCCTTTTATTACGCATTTTGTAAGTACTCACCCCTCGTCGACGTTTTCTTGCCTGTACTTGAGATGTAGAAGGAGACACGGATCCGAGAGGAGAGCTCAAACCCCTACAAAATACACGCAGTGAATTAGTGACCCCACTTTTATATAGTTATAAAAGTGTTTTATATAGCCTATAATTACATTTTATTGCCAGGCCAAACACTTTTATAGGAAAAAACATCATTTATCATTAGTCACTAGTCATACACTTATAAAGTATGACTTCTTCTGCATATTACTAATAACAAATAACACATAATCATTTGATTGTGCTCATAGTAAAACTAAATAGCGCCTTACAGATTTTCGTCGGCGCTCTCCTTTTCCACCTCAATATTCTCATCTAGCTCACTGTCGGAGGAGCTGAAATCGTGATTCCTCTTCATGCTGAACGGTGTCTGGGCGCGTTCGGGTCTTAGTGCTGAGGATCCAGGCGAGCGTGCGTTTCGTGTCCGTTTGCACAGCCAGCCTTTCCCACGGTGTCATTTCAACTCCGCAACGCGCCGCCATGGGCGGAGCTAATGACCAAACCAGCCAATAAACGAGCAGCCTCACGTACGAGCCCGGCATTAAACACGCCCGACTTTTTTGTATAATATCGACAATGAGCCAATCGTTCTTACAACACCGTTCCGCGGCCCCGCCCCTACTCGTGACACCGGCGCTCTGCCCTGGCGGTGAGGAGGAGGCCGGCCGCCTGTCAGCACGCGCGGCCCGTGGGAAAGTTGCGCTGGTTTCCTTTGGGCCAAAGCGGATCAGCCAATCAGGGCGACGGCTGTCTCCGGTGCTGCACTGAATGGGGCAATTGGTCGGGGCGACGGGCGGTCTGCGCGCCAGCGTGTGAACCTGTAATCTAATACCGACTCATTTCGAGCAGCCACCGGCTCTGATCTCCAATCTCAGCCGAGGGAAGCTGCAGCTGCCGCTAGGGATTTGCGCCTACTGTACACTCTCTACAGTCCAAAATATTTAACCAAAAACCATTAAAGCTGATCTCAGACCTGGCACGCTTCCACCTACTGTAATATAAAAACTATATCCAAAAACCATTAAAAGTGATCCCAGACCTGCTACACTTCCACCTATTGTAGCCTACTGCTAATGCTTTTTATGATAGAAAATATATAACCATCAGTTATTAAAACTGATCCCAGACCTGCCACACTTCCACCTACTGTACTTGGAGCCCTCGTTTTATATAAAATATTTAACCAAAAATCATTAAAGCTGATCTCAGATCTGGCACACTTCCACCTACTGTAATATAAAAACTATATCCAAAAACCATTCAAAGTGATCCCAGACCTGCTACACTTCCACCTATTGTAGCCTACTGCTAGTGCTCTTTATGATATAAAATATATATATTAAAAAACCTATTAAAACTGATGCCAGACCTGCCACATTTCACCTACTGTACTGGGAACACTCGTTTTATGTAAAATATTTAACCAAAAACCATTAAAACTGGTTTCAGACCTGCCACACTTCCGCCTATTGTAGCCTACTGCTACTGCTTTTTATGATATAAACTATATAACCAAAACCATTAAAACTGATCCCAGACCTGCTGCATTTCCACCTACTGTACTGCGAGTGCTATGGGCACCCTATAATATAAAATATATAACCATCAACCGTTAAAACATCCCAGACCTGCCACACTTCCACCTACTTTACTGACAGCACTCGTTTTATATAAAATATATAACCAAAACGTTAAAACTGATCCCAGACTTACTACACTTTCACCTACTGTACTGTGAGCACTCTTTATATATAAAATATAAAACTGCCACATTTCCATCTACTTTACTGCAGGTACTCTTTATAATATAAATATATATAACCATCAGCTATTAAAACAGATCCCAGATCTTCCACACTTCCACCTACTGTACTGACAGCACTCGTTTTATCTAAAATATATAACCAAAATGCATTAAAACTGATCACAGATCTGCCAGACTTCTGCCTACTGTAGCCTACTGCGAGTGCTCTTTATAAGATAAAAGATTAAAACATCAATCATTAAAAATGATCCCAGATCTGCCACATTTCCATGTACTGCAAGTGCTTTTTATAATATAAAATATATAACCAAAAACCATTAAAACTGATCGCAGACCTGCCACACTTCCACCTACTGTACTGCAAGCACTCTTTGTAATATAGTATATATAACCATCAACCATTAAAACTGATCCCATACCCAGTACACTTCCACCTATTGTACTGCGAGTAGTCTTTATAATATAAAATATATAACCGTCAACCATTAAAACTGATCCCAGACCTGCCACACTTCCAACTATTGCACTGCAAGTGCTTTTTATAAGATAAAATATATAACCAAAAATCATTAAAACTGATCCCAGACCTGAGCCACTTACCACCACCTACTGTACTACAGCAATTCTGCATCTCCAGTTTCAAATTAATCCTCATTCGCCTTGTTACAGAAGCCCTGCTTACTCAGAACATATGGTAGTTTATAGTACAGTTGCTGAATTCGGTCAATAAATGTTAAAGATTCGTGACTCCATAAAGAATATTCTAATCCACAAACACTTAAATAAACAATAACTTTCTGTATAAGATGGTCTTATTCAGTCTTGCTTGAAAGTTTGTGAACCATTTAGAATTTTCTATATTCCTGCATAAACATGACCAAAACATCATCAGATCTTCACACAAGTGCTAAACATAGATATAGATAACCTGATTAAACAAATTAAACAAAAATACTATATTTATTTATTGAAGAAATTGGAAAACTGCTAGGATTAGCAGTTAACTTGAAGGTGAAATCGTATCAGGTGTTTTCTGTCAGTGGGATGACAATGAGGTGTGAGTGGGCACCCTGTTCTACTTAAAGAATGGGGATCTATAAAAATCATATTTTCACAACAATTGTTTGTGGGAATATATCATGGCACAAACAAAGCAGATTTCTGAGGCCGTAGAAAAAGAGTTGTTGATGCTCATCAGGCCAGAAAAGGTTACAAAGCCATCTCTAAAGAGTCTGGACTAAATCAATCCACAGTCAGACAGATTGTGTACAAATGGAGGAAATTCTAGACCATTGTTATGCACTGGACTCAGGGTAACTTCTAAGTAGGCCTCTCTTCTAAAGACCTCTCTCACACTGGGTAATGTTAATGAATCATTACCTTGTCTGACTTTCTTTTAATTATGTCAATTAATCCATGCCATAAAAAGGAAGGACACTGGCTCTGACTGAAAGTGTTAAGCTTTTTGAAAAGTTGTTGGGGCATTATGGGAAATGTAGTGCCTGTAGTGAATTTGCATGGCGTGTCCATCTAGCAATCCAGCATAAAACTGGCTTTTTACCATATTTTGGAGAGACACAACAACATCTTACTGGGGAACGTACCCCAATAAATTTGGTCTGATGATGTCAGTGTCACAAATCATACTCTCTGGAAAAGTAAAGCAGAAAAAGTAGTCTTTAAATGGAAGAATAATGCTTTCAGAATTCATTAGCCATTGCCCAAAAATATAAAAATGTTCTTGCACAACTTTTCTTATCAGACCAACAACGAGGTCTTCTGTAAGAGACTCCAGAGTCAACAGAATTACACTTTTAAAATTCTCAGTAAAGAAAATGTGTGGAACCTGTCTGTGGGCATGTTGGATAAATGTATCCAAAAGCTTTACTAATAGTGAGAATGAACTTCTATGAGGATAACACTATCAGTATGTATGTGCAGCACATGGACATTTTCTACCAACTCGACAGTTTGAGTGTGGAGCCTTAACATGACAGCACTGTTTCCAGCATTCCAGTACCGACAGAACAAGGCCTGTGGTAGGGCACGACATAAGTTATCCTCTCTTACCCAAAGCCAAATGTGCCACATAAATAATAAGGTCTGGATTTTTGAAGTGTACAAACTCCAAGAATAGCTCTGAGACCACAGAACAGAGGCTGCACACAAACATAGATGGCAGGCTGAAAAGCCGGGCACCATATCCTTATCGACTCCTGCACAGCACACTTAATTGTGGAGAAGAGAAGCCCCTCATTCTGCATGCATGAATGAGAGGAAACACTTTGGACTGTTTTCATGTTGTTCTTTCTACCAACCTAGGTTTTGCGGCATAGATAAACCCCCCCGCGTTCGCCTCTGATTGTTGGTGGGGCGTCAGAAGGGAGGCATTGAGTGGGTGCAAAGGGACTGGTGCGAGTTTGTGTGTTTTTTTGTGACTTTGTGTGTGTAGAGCTAGTGGGAGGAGGAGGGTGACTTCACTTGTAACTCAAGTTCACAGAGGTTTCCCACGCTGTTATTTTCTGCTGCTGTCCGGCTTTGTTCTTGTGTCTCATCACATGTTGTGATTAGCGCTCTCACCGGCTCTCTTTTGAAGGTGAAGACCCACCGACACGACGTTATTTCCCTTTAACAAAGCATGCCCAGGGTGCTTTTTCATCGCAAGACTTGGCTGCTCTCAGTGGGGCTGCTGTGCTTTCAGTCAAGTGCCTTTAGCTTCATGCCAAGAAATGTCGTCTACTCAGCATACAAACACATCAGAACAGGACTAAATGAGGCACACCACTTTCAGAGATCATCCCAAAATATTTTGACATGGCATGAATTATTGGTCTGTATTCTTTTTGTCGGTTTTATTACAGAAGAGCTGACAAAACACGATCGTACTAAACAGAGAACGATCAAAGTCAACACATGGAAATGGTCTACTGTTCAATGGCAAAACGCATTAACAACAAAACAAAACACAAATTATGACTGAAATGGAGATATGACTTAAATCAAAGATAGTACATTTGTTTGATCTAGTAACAACGTGACTGATTTGAAATTTGCTGAGTCTAAATCTACCACAAACACATACTCTCAGTTTAAACATTTACAACAGTTACAATAGTTAGAGAATAGAGTAGTTCAAACTCGTTCGTACCACACACTATAGCACAATTATTCACTGCAGCACATCATCACACGTAATATAGTATATGGCACTTCATATTTTGCTACTTTTCATGGTTTACATGCTTCTACGCAGTGTGCGTCATTGGATTTGCACAGTCATGGCGCCCGATTTATTTGTTCTGGCTTTGAATCATGTGTACTCTCTCACGTCCTACACGGTCTTGTTTATTGTTGCACCATGTTGTTTGTAGTTTGCATGCTGATGTCTCACGTGTCTTCCTCTTGTTTGTCTTGTATGTAACTGTGTTTTGTTATGAGGTATTATATTTTTCTCATATAAAAAAGTTTGAGACCCCCTGGACAAATTACATGTTTTGTTGATTTTTCTAAATGTAAAGAACTTAACACAAACTCTTAAACATAAATATGATTCATTTTCTGTCCGTAAATGTAAGTGCACCATTCTTATGTTCTGAGACATTACAAAAATATGAGTGGATCATTTGTTGTGCGCAAGCCTTCCCAAATGGCATTTTTTATTATTTTATTTTTTCTCCAGTATGTTCTAACTTTATATGGGATTTAATCAGATATAAATGGAAAAAGAATAATACATTCTAGAAGGGTTTTAAACATGTCCTCCTCTTGTTTGTCTTGTAAATAAATGTGCTTTGTTAACTGAGGTATTTATTTTTCTCATATAAAAAACTTTGGGACCCTCTGGTCAAATTACATGTTTTGTTGATTTTTCTGATTTATCTAAATGTAAAGATCTGACTCATATGACTCATTTCAGTCTATAAATGTAAGTGCTCCAAAATATTAGTGGATCATTTGTTGTGCACAAGCCTTTCCAAAAAAATTTTTTTTAATCATTTATACTATATATAACTGGTAAAAGAAAATTATATTTTAAAGGGTTTTAAACCTGCAATTAATTCAATTTGGATTCCAATAGACTACATGACTTCCACTTCAACCTATCAAATTATATGTATAATCATGTGAACGAACTTGTGCATGTGAGATAGTGGCGTGCTTTGGGACACATGGTAGACAAGTCCCATGGTAAGTTAATTTTGAACCATTTAACTGTATTGTAATAAAATTAAATCCTGCTTTTGATTTAAAAAACAAACGTCAGCCAGATCTAACAATGTACCGTTAGGGTATGCAACTTTACAACAATGTGGTACCATTGCAGCTATTGCTAAGTCAGATGTAGTAAACATTTGGATGTTTGTAGGATGCCAACAAGTTTTATGGAAAGAAAAAAAAACATGCTGTGCCTATTCCTGAGGGTAGTGAAGACAGTGAGAGCAGCAGTCCAGATTATGTGATTTAAAAAAAGTATATGAGGATGTCAGGGACAGCAAAGGAAGGTTACTATGGAGGACTGTCGTGGCAAGGGTGATTACCCCAAATCAGTGCTTTCAGCAGATGTTCAGCCATGAGTGCCTTCAGCACACTGTTGAACCTTTATCCTGTCCAAAAAGAAATCCATTCACCCGTGAATTGCTTGAGTATGTCTGTCTATGTGAGTCCATCAACACGAATGTGCTGGCATCATAACCAAGCTTCACTTTAGTGACAAAACTGGACCTCAGCATATTAGACTGCTGTGCCAGCCAGGCATTTCATTCTTTGTTTATTTTCTAAATAGACAGAGCTTCTGACATTTCATACACATACACACACTTGACACTTTATTAGGTACACCTTGCTATTACTGGATTGGACACCTTTTTGAATTCAGAACTGCCTTAATTATTTGTGGCATAGATTCAGCAAGGTGCAGGAAACAATCCTCAGAGATTATGGTCCATATTGACATGTTAGCATCACACAATTGCTGCAGATTTGTCAGCTGCGCAACCATGATGCGAATCTCCTGTTCCACCATATCCCAAAGGTGCTCTATTGGATTGAGAGCTGGTGACTGTGGAGGCCATTTGAGTACAGTGAACTCACTGTCATGTTCAAGAAACCAGTCTGACATGATTTGTGCTTTGTGACGTGACACTGCTGAACGTAGCCATCAGAAGATGGTACACTGTGGTCATAAAGGGACGGTCAACAACAATACTCAGGTAGGCTGTTGCATTTAAACGATGCCCAATTGCTATTAAGGGGCCCAAAATGTAACCAAACACCATTACACCACCACCACCAGCCTGAACTGTTGATACTAGGAACTAGGATGGATCCATGCTTAATCCTCTCAAACTTAACCCATGCAGACTCATCAGACCAGGCTACGTTTTTCCCGTCATCTATTGTCCAGTTTTGGTGAACCTATTGTAGCCTCAGTTGTCTGTTCTTAGCTGACAGGAGTGGTACCCGGTGTTATCTTCTGCTGTAGCCCACCTGCTTTGTGCATTCAGAGCTGCTCTTCTGCATACCTAAATTGCAACAAGTGGTTATTTGAGTTACTGTTGACTTTCTATCAGCTCAAATCAGTCTGACCATTCTCCTCTGACATCTGGTATCAACAAGGCAATCACCTTTCTTCCCCATTATAATGCTTGACTTGAACTTCAGCAGGTCGTCTTGACCATGTCTACATACTTAAATGCAATGAGTTGCTGCCATATGATTGGCTGATTAGATATCTTCCATAATAAACAATTGAAAAGGTGTACCTATTAAAATGGATGTTAGTGTGTAATGCTTATATTGTAAGACATACTGGAAAAATAATATGGAATGTGGCTTGTACAAAGGTTTATACATCTTACCAGATGATACAATAGTGTTTTTGTAAATGTGTATTTTCTCCTCCCTCAGATACAACTAATCGTGCCTGTATGTGACACCTGATCCCACTGGAAGGAACTGGCATTAATCAAACTCGGGTCACTGTGGTGCCTAAACACTATGCCACCAGAGCAGTCTTCATAAGGTTTCAGAGTTTAACTGATTTGTTAATTGTTCATAAACTATGTGCACTTAAATTTGTTCTCTACTGAGGTTGTGTTTCATTTAGAAAAATCATTTAAACATTTTGACCAGAGATGCCCAGAGTTTTTACATAAGACTCTGTTAAATCATTTTCAAGTCCTGTGTGAACACAAAGGTTTTCAAACTACAGTAGTTAAATTGTTTTCTATCTATTGCACCTGGCTTAACAGCCCACATTAGCTTGTTGCTAGCAAGCTAGTACAGCTCCCATAAGGGCAGAGTAAATTACACTAATTCCATGTAATCCAGCTTCCTAATTGATTATAAATCATGTCATCTCTTTCTTTTTTTTCTAAAATAATCGATAGCTGTTTAAGAAACATTAATATAATCACATTCTTGCCTGCTGCTAATGTGAGCTCTGTTAGCGCAGCAAATATTAGGAACAATAGGCCAATCCAGAAAACAGATTTGTAGCTGTTTTGTTTAAATGGGACTTGTACAGCCCAACTTGTAAGTCTGGGAACACTTAACTATGCGCTATACAGTATTTTGCAAAGTTTTTTGTAAAGGACCTATATGTCAGTGATGAGTATAGAAGTTCTGAAGCTGTTACATGCACATCTGGCAGCCACGTTCCTACACAGGCAGACGAGCAATGCTTGACGGTGCGCCCGGGTGTCCGGCGTCCAAGGCAGACAGATGTTGTGCTCTCTGAAACAATGTTTTGCACAACCCTGAGCTCTTCGGGAGGACAGGCAGCGGGACTTGTTATTGTTTATAAATAGCAGTGCATTGAGTCCACTCACAGAGGAAGACTGGCTTTGTTTTGTATACTGGGAGAGGAAGCAGAGCCTAATTCCCTCTGAGACGTGTGTGACACCTTGCATTGTGCAGCTTGTGTGTGCGAATGTGTGTGTGCGTATACGCAGGCATGCATATGTGTGCGTGTATGTGTGTGCGGTTTTTCCTCGTTTGCTGTTTTTTCATAGTTTCCCTCTGATCCCTTACCATGACATGTCTGGTCCATTTTAGACTGCCTGAATGCAATTCGCTCTCACCCATTCGTACACTCTGCGAGCGTGCGTGCATGCGGGTGTTTGAGCATATGCATGTGTTTGAACATGTGTGTGTAAGCATTGTAATAATGATTTGTGGGATTCCTCTTCTCTTAGTGTGCTGCTCCCTTTGATGGTTTTGTGAATCATAAAGATATTCTGGTTTCTCTTCTCGGCAAAGCGCCACCAGCTCCACCCAAAAGCCTACAGTCTGCCACCTCACCCACACACAATGTTTGGATTCAATACTATGTTGAGTGGTTTCACTTGCTATTGTCCTTGCTTAGGATGCAAATGAGCTGGTCCTAATGCCTGTTGATAACAGTTAACAGCTATTATAGTAGTTCTCGTTTCACTGAATAAAAATTAGGACTAATAAAAGCAAGTATATAGTTTCATGTTGCACTATTTTTCAGCCTTTGTTTCCAGAGGAAAGCTATTATTGTCAGAAATCACTGAGTGGGGTCTGCAGCCTCAATATATAGAGGTTCTCAACCACCTTGGAACACCTTGGAAGAAAAATTTTTCTCGGTTTTCGCAGTTTGCTCGGTACTCGGCGCACTCAGTCAGGCCCCTCGACTCGTTTCAGCCAAAATTCTATTAAGGATTCACCAACCACGATTCAGTACACAGTGATTCAGGTTCACAATAGCCCTCAGAGATGATCTCCACTATTTTTTATCATGTTTTTCATTATTTTTTACATCTACAGAACTGTATTCTTAGTGCAAATAATTCTCCATGAAAAAAGTTAGTTTACAAGAGCCAACCGAAAGCAAAACTGGAATTGAATGCTCAGAACACAGGCTGCAGCTATGGTAGCACCCAGAGTTCATCAATAGAGTAAGTGTTTTGCTTTCACTTTCAACCCATTACTCACTAAAGTACATGAGATTTTTCAACATTTTATTATAAAATAAGCTTTGTCTTAATGAATTTGGCCAACTGTAGAATAATGTAAGTGGTTAAACATTAACTTACTAATCATTACTTACCATAGGATCTGCTATGATACAGTATAGAACTCTTTACCACACACTCGTTAAACTCCTCAGTTCATGATATATTTAAGCACCTAGACAATGAGCACCTGTACAATATAACTCCATTAATGCATATAATGACTTTTACAGTGTGGATTTTCTGGGGGTCTGGAACATATCAATTCAATTTACATTATTCGTTATGGGAAAAATTTGCTTGGTACTCATCGTTTTCAGTTCTCGACGAGGCTTCTGGAACGAATTAACGATGAGAACTGAGGTACCCCTGTATGTTTACATTGATTGGTATTTAAATCACAAATGCCTGATATACTGTATATCACAATTATTCAGATGATTGTACTGTATATATACAGGTATGCCAAATTTGATGTCCATAATATTATCGGCCGTTCACTTTAAGAGCCGAGGTCTTAAAAATTACAGTGGTGCTTGACAGTTTGTGAAACCTTTAGAATTTTCTATATTTCTGCATAAATATGACCTAAAACATCAGATTTTCATACAGGTTCTAAAAGTAGATAAAGAAAACCCAGTTAAACAAATAAGACAAAAATATTATACTTGGCCATTTATTTATTGAAGAAAATGATCCAATATTACATATTAGTTAGTGGCAAAAGTATGTGAACCTTTCAATATCTGGTGTGACCCCCTGTGCAGCAATAACTGCAAGTAAACATTTCCTGTAGCTGTTGATCAGTCCTGCACATCGGCTTGGGAAGAATTTTAGCCCATTCCTCCATACAGAACAGCTTCAACTCTGGGATGTTGGTGGGTTTCCTCACATTAGCTGCTCACTTCAGGTTCTTCCACAACATTTCTATTGGATTAAGGTCAGGACTTTGACTTGGCCATTCCAAAACATTAACTTTATTCTTCTTTAACCATTCTTTGGTAGAACGACTTGTGTGCTTAGGGTCGTTGTCTTGCTGCATGACCCACCTTCTTTTGAGATTCAGTTCATGGACAGATGTCCTGACATTTTCCTTTAGAATTCTCCCATATAATTCAGAAGTCGTTGTTCCATCAATGATGGCAAGCCGTCCTGGCCCAGATGCAGCAAAACAGGGCCAAACCATGATACTACCACCACCATGTTTCACAGATGGGATAAGGTTCTTATGCTGGAATACAGTGTTTTCCTTTCTCCAAATATAAAGCTTTTCTTTTAAACCAAAAAGTTTTATTTTGGTTTCAGCCATTCACAAAACATTCCTCCAATAGCCTTCTGGCTTGTCCACGTGATCTTTAACAAACTGCAGCAATGTTCTTTTTGGAGAGTAGTGGCTTTCTCCTTGCAGCCTTGCCATGCACACCATTGTTGTTCAGTGTTCTTCTGATGGTGGGCTCATGAACATTAACATTAGTCAATGTGAGAGAGGCCTTCAGTTGCTTAGAAGTTACCCTGGGGTCATTTGTGACCTCGCCAACTATTTCATGCCTTGCTCTTGGTGTGTTCCTTCTTGATTCTCCTCCTTTCAAGAAGTATCTTGGATCAAAAGCACTTGGTCTTGATTTTCCTCCATTTGTACACAATCTGTCTGACTGTGGATTGGTGGAGTCCAAACTCTTTAGAGATGGTTTTGTAACCTTTTCCAGCTTGATGAGCATCAACAACTCTCTTTCTGAGGTCCTCAGAAAACTCTTTTGTTTGTCCCATGATACACTTCCACAAACATGTGTTGTGAAGAGCAGACTTTGATAGATCTCTGTTCTTTAAATAAAACAGGGTGCCCACTCACACCTGATTGGCATCCTATTGATTGAAAACACCTGAGTCTAATTTCACCTTCAAATGAACTGCTAATCTTAGAGGTTCACATACTTTTGCCACTCACTAATATGTAATATTGAATCATTTTCCTCAATAAATAAATGACCAAGTACAATATTTTTTTCACATTTGTTTAACTGGGTTCTCTTTATGTACTTTTAGGACTTGTGTGAAAGTCTGATGATGTTTTACATCATATTTCTGCAGAAACATAGAAAATTTTAAAGGGTTTACAAACTTTCAAGCACCACTGTATAATAAATTATAATAGGAAATAAAAATCTTTCTTTTATCTCTGGACGTATCGGCTGTAAACAGACTCAAAACACCAAGACAGGGTACAGCGCTGCCTGATGTATGATGTTACAGTGTACTGTATTGTACTATAAATACCAGATTCATATGTTAATTGCTTATTTATGTACTGGCAGTGTATTATTATTGTTTTGTTGCACTCTAGCGCAGCACGCTTTGCTGGTCATGCAAGCCAGTCAACGAACAAAGGCGGGAGTTAAATAGCAGATGTCCGTCATTCACCCAAAAGTTCACTACATTAAAACCGAAACAAGACCAAGGCCAGTTTAAGATTATTTTGATCATTCAAGAATAAAAAAAGATAATAATAATAATAATAATAATAATAATAATAATAATAATACATTTAATTAGTTTGTAGTTCACTGTACATTCATTATACTTTATATAATATAATTATAATGAATATATAATTATAATGAATAAGTAATATTATGTTTCATTATTTATTTTGTAAGATATAACATTAAATTATATATAGCCTAAAAATTATTATTTACTATTATTACATTATAGTCAGTCAAACAAAGGCAATGTGTAACTTTTGGAAGCAAATAATGGTTCTTATCTTCTTATCTCAAACTTAATTGGAAGTCACTACATAAAGTTAACTGAATATAGCCAACAACACCATTCTATCTGTTTTTATTATTAAATGTGAAAACATAATACTAATTCCCAATTTTGCGAACATTGTAAAGTAAAATAAGCGGGTGAAAATGTTTTTTATGTTATCTGACTACTATGTGACCTATGGTATGATATATTACTATTATTTTGGTGTTAAGTATTAGCTCTGTTGTGTGTTTGGTACTGCCAAATCTTTAACACTAAATTGGGTAATAAATGTTTGGATTTCTTTCTAGAGCCTACCTTGGAATTCCCGGGGCACAGGTGAGCATGTACCTTCAACAGGGCGCAGCCCATTGCAGGGTAGAGTAGGGAAAAGTGAATTTACATGCACTTAATTCGATCATTGTTGGATTTCTGCAGTTATCTGATTATTCAAGTGGTCATGTATACAACATACTCCAATCTAGAAATCAAATTAAGTAATCTGGTAAGGAGGGCTTGATTTTACCAATCGAAGTACTAGTAGCATGTATACCAGTTACCCGATTTTGGACAAAAACAAGGTTGCCAGGTACACTTATTCTTTCGCTTCTTTAGAGCTTATTTACATAGACCAGGTGGAAGATTATTTTGTGGGGCCTGGCAACCCTGGAATTAAACACAGCATTCGCTAAACACTGAACACTTTATGGAGACTCTAAAATGCAATATACAGAAGGTAATAAAGAATTTGATTATTTACTATTGAAAATTGAGTTTATGTCACATTTTTCTGTGAGATTATTGGCTGGTTGCAAGTAGAAATCCAATTATTGCCTGGGTCATGTAAACCCGAAGCTTTTCCATTATCTGATTACTCAAGTGCATGTATACTGGTTGATTGGATTACTGACAAAATCTGAGTTTCTGCAGTTATCAGATTATTAAGTGCATGTACACGCATCGAGGAATGATCTCCTGCCCCGTTTGTTCTCGTTCAGGTCGTACCTGTGTGAAATCCGACACGGCTGATACTTGACACATCACTGCTGGGTCTATGGCCTATGTTAGGATTTGGAGTTGAACCAGAGGTACACCTGAGTTGTGGGTTTTGACCCTGGGCGCTAACATGCACTTTTTCCACTTTTATACATATAGATTCATGTACAGTACCAGTCAAGAGTTTGGACACACCTTGAACTCATTCAATGTTTTTTCTTTATTTTTATTATTTTCTACATTTAATATTAATATTGAAGACATCAGAACTATGAAGGGCCACATATGGAATTATGTAGTAAACAAAAAAGTGGTAAACGAACTACAATACTGTATGGTTTATACTTCAGATTTTTCAAAGTAGCCACCTTTTGCTTTGATGACAGCTTTGCACACTCTTGGCATTCTCTCAAATCAGCTTTATAAGGTAATCACCTGGAACGGGTTTCAGTTAACACGTGGGCATTGTCAAGAGTTCACTTGAGAACTTTCATGCCTTCTTAATGTGTTTGCAACCATCAGCTTTGTTGTGCAGAGGTATGGTTGAAACACAGAATCTAAAGTATAAAACTTATTCTGGTTTGTTTAACACTTTTTTGTTTACTACATGATTCCATATGTGTTCCCTCGTAGTTTTGATGGCTTCAATATTAATCTACAATGTAGAACACATTAAAAAATAAGGAAAAACACTGGGTGGGAAGGTGTGTGGAAGACTTGCTGGGATAAATGGAGCTATGAATTCTACTGTCAACCAAAAAATCCTGAAGGAGAATGTCCGGGCATCTGTTCGTGACCTCAAGCTGAAACGAACTTGGGTTCTGCAGCAGAACAATGATCCAAAACACACCAGCAAGTCCAGCTCTGAATGGCTGAAGAAAAACAAAATGAAGACTTTGGAGTGGCCTAGTCAAAGTCCTGACCTGAATCCTATTGAGATGCTGTGGCATGACCTTAAAAATTCCGTTCATGCTCGAAATCCCTCCAATGTGGCTGAATTACAACAATTCTGCAAAGATGAGTGGCCAAAACTCCTCCACAACGCTGTAAAAGACTCATTGTAAGTTATCGCAAACGCTTGGTTGCAGTTGTTCCTGCTAAGGGTGGCCCAACCAGTTATTAGGGTTAGCGGGCAATCACTTTTTCACACAGGGACATGTAGGTTTGGATTTTTTTCTCCCTTAATAATAAACACCTTCATTTAAAAACTGCGGTCTGTGTTTACTTGTGTTGTCTTTGACTAATATTTAAATTGGTTTCATGTTCCAAAACACTTAAGTGTGACAAACATGGAAAAATAGAGGAAATCAGGAAGGGGGCAAACACTTTTTCACACCTCTGTATTACAACTAATCAGATTTTTGTTCCTTTTCACAGGTAGTAAGCTGATTGTCTGTCTTAAATGCTGCAGTTTGTGTCATGAAATAAGTCCCTAAGACTAAGACTGGAAACTGACAATGGCAAAACATTTGCCAAATATATCCACGGCTTGATGGTTAACTGCTTTATTTACATATAATCAAAAATACTGATTGTGCCTAACTAACTTACCAACAATACACAATATAAAGCATGACAGTAAATGGCAGTTACACCATCTTGTCTAGCACCATTTCTCACTCTAATACATGTTGCTTATTTTATATTACATTATTTGTTCCGGGTTTCTTTTATAGATGTTATAAAGTTTAAAGTAAAATTACATAAATATTTTGTAAATACTGTGCTGCACTACAAATAACTTCCCCTACCACAACAAAGCAGTTCTGCTGTTGGTCAACAGCATGACATAAGCTTAATTTGAAATGAATTTATTTTCCCTAATGTAAAACAGCTGATCACAGGGAACTCTGTAAAAAATGTGATTCCTCACAGAACCAAATGTAAAACAAGGGAATATTTGACTTATAAATGTGGGTCCTAAACACGAGGCAGAATTTTAGTGCGGACATGCTGTCATGTGTTTTTGGACTACATAACTGTGGTTCAAGCCATCAGATTAACTCCATTTAGTTCTACTGAAATGGATCCAGATATCCAGACCTCTTGGTAGAAGCCAGGCTGACTTCAATTGTGACTCCAGCATTTTTATCCTTTTGGAAGGATGATGAAAGGAGCCTGATGTTTCTCTGTTTGTTGATATGAGGTTGGCATTGGTCTGAGATGTGATAGTTCTCTGGGAACCCTCGCGGTCATAATGAAGTGTTTCAAGTTCTGAGGTGACTCGGTGTGGGTGGCCATCCACATGTAAACGTCAGCCACAGCACTGTGGCCAGGGAAGTGGGTGGGGGGCTCAGGTTTTGTTACTTTCATCTCTGTCTGATTTAGCAGGATGCATATGTGTATGTCCATCTGAAATAGAAATCTGATCTTTCCCCGACTGCAATATGCCACAGAGAATTTAAAATGGGTGCAGTTATTTAGAACATGACAAAGATTTGAATCTGTTTTCCATTACCCGTGCACAGTATGGATTTTAATGTCATTATTCTGTCAGGCTGACTGGCTGCAGTCTCATCTCCAATCTCTAGCCTCGGTTCTTTTTATGTCAAAATTAAAAGAGCGCTTTTTGATGGGTTAAATGTAAAAAAAAAAAAGAAAGACTGTGGTGTGAAACCTGTATACAACTATAGGTGACCACACGCTTCAAACAAAGCACAAAAATAAACAAAACTGTGTCTTTCTAAGACTCTCCATACTGCTAGAGCCACAGCATGGTTTTCAGAGGGTAGTTAGTGGCTAAACGACAACATCAGACCAGAAACAAACAAATGTGGAACTGGATCCAGAAGTAGCACTTGATTCAAATCTGTCTGCAAAACTAGGTAGAACAGATTAAAAGCGCTCACCAGACAAAAAAAATTGTCACCTGTGATTGAAATGAATCTAATGGCAACTGATTTGGCATGGACTGGGCAAGTTTGTGAATGTTTGTCAATGTTCAGCCACTCTGAGTGTATTGTTGATTCAGGTAGTCCCACAGATTTTCATTCACATTCATTCACATCTGGGCAATTTTGCGGACCAGTCCAGATGTGTGACTGCTCCTGAATGTTCATCATGCCAGTCAGTCACATTTGAAGCCCTGTGAATGCAAGAATTGTCATCTTGGAATACAGGGATTGAAATGTTATGCTCCTTGCTAAGATAATGAGTAAAAGGTAAAACCTTGTTGTCCAGCAGTTCAGTGTAGGCATTGTGGTTCAAATATGCTGTCACCTCAATTAAAGGATTAATTTTTGCACAAGTAAAACCTCTAGAACATCACAGAACCTCCTCCAGGTTGAACCACACCTTGCATGCAGTCCACATTGAAGGCTGTCTTTGATGAACACGACAGCTAGCATCATTCACATACAGGAAGAAACACGATTCGTCTAACCAGATAACACGTTTCAAGTCATGAACATGTGTTTTGTCGCCCACTGTAACTGGGCAACTTTGTGAGCGCAAGTGAGGAAAGGCCTCTTGCGTGCCACTCTGCTCCATATGTTCATGGTATGCAGTTCTCTGCAGAGTGTTCTTTCAGAAATTTCATTAGAAATACAACCATAAAATACAGGACATTTATAAGCAGTGTTAACAAACAGTGTGTCCTCCCCTCACACTTGAGCAATAGCAGCATCTGGATGCCAAGTTGACGCTTCTACAGTCTAAAGATGCTTGATCAGGAATGGTCTTTCTGTAAGAAATCACTTTTTGGAAGGGGAGCAGGGTGAAAAGGCCCTGCTAAATATTCTAAAGCACACAAAGATTGGAATGAATATCAACGGAAAAGAGTATTATGGAGTGACGAATCCATGTTTGAAATGTGTGGATCCAGTCGTCGACAATATGTTATATGGTCATTATACCATTGCAAATACAACAAATGTAATGGTGGCCTAAAACTTTTGCACAGTACTGTAAAAACATTATAAAATTATTTCACACAGTTATTTATTTCTCATTCCAAAAAATGACCGTTTGAGACGACATGGCCCTCGCTAAAGTCTGTGCTCCCCACTACGTGTGTATGAAAAAGTCCTGTCACATTCACACATTTCCAAATTTGATAATGAGGCACAATCAAATCATGCTCATAACTGACTTTTGCCCTGACAAAATGGAAACGGTTTGGCCTTTGTACACTGCAGCCTGGGATAGCACCGCCCTGTGACCTGTATAATGGCCGGGTCAATGTGGAGGCTGTGTGAAAGCCCTACATGTCTGCAGTGCTGCTGGGAACCCCCACTAATCCTTTGAGCCCGTGAAATTGAGCACTCAAACCCTGAAACCAGGCCAGAGATGGGGCAGCAGACGCTTCCAGAAACAGCGAAAGACCCATGCTCAACTCAGAAAGTTGTTTCTGGTAATAAACAAAGAAGAAGAGAAACAAGAGTTAGTCAAACTTGCATACAAAGGAGATAGTGAAAAGGTGAAGCAGTGAGGTCAAGCTGAGTGCAAGAGTCGTGTATATTACATTTTTGTTTTATATATGTGCTTTTTTAAAGTAATGGCCTTTACTCAAAGAGCTTCAGTGGCTGCAGGGTTTCATTCTAGAACATGAGCCACACCTCATGAATGTTTGAAAACCAAGATGAATTGATCATACAAGTGGAATCATGTGTTTCTCCTGCGTGATGGAAATGAAAACCTGCCTTCACAGTAGTTCATTGTGGATAGTAGTGAAGATCACTAATCTCAAGTATCTTTCAAGTGAAACAATTTACAATAGAAGTGGCTCTTTCAGTTCTAAGACTGGAATTCACAACCTTCTGGTGCAGGTCAGTTCTTTTTCTATTAATTCATTTAATGGGAATTTGAGTACATAGGCTGGTTAGTTAAGAAATACAGGCATGACAGGCAAGGGTCAATGAGCATGTTTACAATCACTTAATAATCCGATAACTGCAGAAAATCAGATTTTCTCAGTAATCTGATCAATGAGTATACATGATCCTGAGTAATCAGATAATGAGAAATCCACATGACTATAACTGGATTTCTACTTTGCAACCAGCCAATAATCGCACAGAAATATGCGACAAAAACTTAAAAATTTTATATTAAATAATCAAACTCTTAATTTTCTCGAGTACTTACTGGCTTTCAGAGTCTCCAAGAAGTGTTTAACAGCTGTTTCGCTTCCTTTAATTCCATGGCGTGTTCAATTCTGGGGTTGCCAGATCCTGTGAAAAAACCTGTCACAGTCAAAGGAAAAAATAGGCTAAATAAAACCAAATCTTTAGAATAGGCAGACCTTTCAACCGTTAGGAAATCAGGTAAATGCATCAGTTTACCCAAAAGAAAGCAGTAGGTTGAACAGCACTGGACAGCAGTGTTACTATATGTAGCAGCACTGCTGTTATTTGTTAACTAGTAACTGTTTGTTTAAATATATGAAGGGGTGGTAGTTTTGCTATGTCTTTAACCAACTCCTTCCTTCCTACTGTGGTCAGGCTGTACAATCTACATCTTACACAGTAGAGCACCTATACTACAGTGGTGCTTAAAAGTTTGTGAACCCTTTAGAATTTTCTATATTTCTGCATAAATATGACCTAAAACATCATCAGATTTTCACACAAGTTCTAAAATTATATAAAGAGAGCCCAGTTACACAAATATACACAAAAATACTACACTTGGTCATTTATTTATTAAGGAAAATGATCCAATATCACATATTAGTGAGTGGCAAATGTACGTGAACCTCTGCTTTCAGTATCTGGTGAGACCCCCTGTGCAGCAATAACTGCAACTAAATGTTTCCTGTAACTGTTGATCAGTCCTGCACACCGGCTTGGAGGAATTTTAGCCCATTCCTCCATACAGAACAGCTTCAGCTCTGGGATGTTGGTGGGTTTCTACACATTAACTGTTCGCTTCCTACCACAACATTTCAATTGGATTAAGGTCAGGACTTTGACTTGGCCAAAACATGAACTTTATTCTTATTTAACCATTCTTTGGTAGAACGACTTGTGTGCGTAGGGTCATTGTCTTGCTGCATGACCCACCTCCTCTTGAGATTCAGTTCATGGACAGATAACCTGACATTTTCCTTTAGAATTCTCTAATATAATTCAGAATTCATTGTTCCATCAATGATGACAAGTCGTCCTGGCCCAGATGCAGCAAAACAGGGCCAAACCATACTACTCCCACCATGTTTCACAGATGGGATAAGGTTCTTTTGCTGGAATGCAGTGTTTTCCTTTCTCTATACATAACACTTTTCTTTTACACCTAAAAGTTCTATTTTGGTCTCATCCGTCCACAAAACATTCTTCCAATAGCCTTCTGGCTTGTTCATGTCATCTTTAGCAAACTGCAGATGAGCAGCAATGTTCTTTTTGGAGAGCAGTGGCTTCCTCCTTGCATCCCTGCCATGCACACCATTGTTGTTCAGTGTTCTTCTTATGGTGGACTCATGAACATTAACATTAGCCAATGTGAGAGAGGCCTTCAGTTGCTTAGGAGTTACCCTGGGGTCCTCTGTGACCTCGCCAATTATTACATGCCTTGCTCTGGGAGTGATCTTTGTTGGACGACCACTCCTGGGGAGGGTAACAATGGTCTTGAATTTCCTCCATTTGTACACAATCTGTCTGACTGTGGATTGGTGTAGTCCAAACTCTTTAGAGATGGTTTTGTAACCTTTTCCAGCTTGATGAGCATCAACAATTCCTTTTCTGAGGTCCTCAGAAATCTCTTTTGTTCGTCCCATGATACACTTCCACAAAGGTGTGTTGTGAAGAGCAGACTTTGATAGATCCCTGTTCTTTAAATAAAACAGGGTGCCCACTCACACCTGATTGTCATCCCATTGATTGAAAACACCTGACTCTAATTTCACCTTCAAATTAACTGCTAATCCTAGAGGTTCACATACTTTTTCCACTCACTAATATGTAATATTGGATCATTTTCCTCTATAAATAAATAGCCAAGTTTGATATTTTGAATCATTTGTTTAACTGGGTTCTCTTTATCTACTTTTAGGACTTGTGTGAAAATCTGATGATGTTTTAGGTCATATTTATGCAGAAATATTGAAAATTCTAAAGGGTTCACAAACTTTCAAGCAACACTGTACTTTGAATCAATGTATGTCTCGTTGGTTGGTTGTAGCACAACTGCCTCAAGGCGAGGGACACATCTGTGAGAAAAGAAAAACTTCAGTAGTAATTACTTTTTATTGATTCTGTGGCAATTATTAAAAGGAATAAGTATCAGCCCAGGTTATGCTGGTCAAGCTCAAGTGAATTGTTATCGACAATTCAGCTTCACTAAGTCTTTTCCATTTATGATCATTTCAGCATGTTAGAGGGAGCTGGGAAGATGCTCTGGCCATTTTTGTTTTTCAAATTTATTGGAGAAGGCTTCTCACCACTTTTGTTTTTATGGAGTAATTGTAAGTCAAACTCAGGGAGCTGTTTCTTACGGAAACTACTGTTTGACTGGTACCAGTTACAGTTCACACACTAAAATTTGACAGTAGCAGTTCCGGCTGCACTGAAGCTGTGCTTCCATCATCAGTTCCAGACTTCATACCGTTACTCAGACCACATCAGAGGATAATGACTCCTCCTCCCCTCCTACAGTTGACTGATCACATCATGCCTAAAAAAACTTTCCTACTGAGAACACAAGAACCTACAATAACTCTGTTTACTGGACTAAATAATGCAGATATGCATATTTTATGTAAAACTTTAATGCGTGAAATACGTAAATACGTATACGTATTTATACGTTTAATAGGTAAAATAGTTTAACAGTTCAGGCTCCATGCTAGGTGGATCTCACTCAACATCAACTGTAGTGGTTTTGATTACACATCACAATAAAACTTTCTTAAGGATTCCACTACTAGCAGTGCATGGTAACACACACAAAATCATGACTGGAAAGGTTTTTAACTTCTAAGGGATAAAGTTGTGGAAAGACACATGTTAGGAGAAGGATGCAAAAATATTTATGTGACTTTAACTATCCCTCAAAGTACTGCTGTACTGCTTAGAGCAATTTTTAAGAAGTGGAAACTGTATGGCACCACCAATACCTTGACTACATTGGCCCATCACTCTAAACTGGATGCTTAAGCCAGGAGGATACTGATTGGGGAAGCTACCAAGAGGCTAATGGCAACTTTGAAGGACTGTATAACTGGTCAGGAACAAAGCAAAAATGGTTGCTGCCATGTATACTCTATTTTTTTAGGAAAACCTAGATAGCTGAAGATGGGCAGTTGCTTCATCTTCTTCCCAGACAATGATCCTAACTCATCTCCAAAACAACAATACAGTGACTTAAGGATAGGAAAGTGAATGTTGATGAATCAGAGCTTTGACCTAAATCTGTGGATGCACTTAAAAGGAGCAGTTTGACTGAACTTGAACAATTCTTCAAGAAAGAATGGGCAAATTTTCCCAAACGAGACATTATATATGAGGTATATATAAACAGATTGGTGGCTGTAATTATCTACAAAGTATTAAATCAACTCACTGATCACTTTTCAAGCCCTGATATTGTAGTGATTAATTTTTTTATTTTAATATTCAGAACTGTTCCCTTTCATCTGGTTACTTGAAATATTTTAATGGGTTTTGATTATTTATTTTCTTTTCATCCCTGTGGTGTATGGGTTAATTCTCAGTTTGCCGGAATTCTGTGCATTCTTGAATGTAGAATGTTACTTAAACTACTATTTGTCGTAAAAATACTATGTGTATTGTAAGTGAACTCTCTGTTTGACTTTGCTGTTCAGTAGCTGTTTCTCAATACCTGTCCATTTTCTGTGCCAGCTTTAAATATATTTCTCCCCAATCTTACCAAACTAACGCACACGCACACTCATGCTCACGTAGACACATTTAATGGAGTGTTTAACCTGCTGTAGCTGTGGGCTTGATCAGTGCAGACAACTGCAGTCACACTTGGCTTGTAAATGTCACTGAGTTATCAGTATCACAGCTTTCACAACGTACCTCACAAACTGGGTTTCACCACAAATAGACAGACGGTTAGATGTTACATAAATCACATACAGATATAGACAATACTTTAGTGTTTCCTCTTTCCTCAGCATGTTGGATGCAAACACAATTCCTACAGTACTCAGCTATTTTAATTCATTTTTTATTTAAATTGTATTCCATTTTTGTTCCTGGATGAGTAAGGCATTTTATGGACCTTATTTCTTTACAAATATGCTTAGATATCTGGGACAAGTGGTATATTATGAATGGAATGTACCTAAACAGTTGGAAATGGGTTTTCATGGAAAAATTTGATTCCTTGCAACTCAGTCACTTGCATATACACTCACTGGCCACTTGATTAGGTAAACCTGTTCAACTGCTCCTTAATGCAATGTCAATGAATTTTAGACATGTAGACGTGGTCAATACTACCCACTGAAGCTCAAACTGAGCACCAGAATGGGGAAGAAAGGTGATCTAAGTGAGTTCTCTGAATGAAAATGCCTTGTTGATGAAAGAGGTCAGAGAACAATGGCCAGACTGGTTCAAGCTGATAGAAAGGCACTAGTAAACTCAAATAACCATTCGATACAACAGAAGCATACAGAAGAGGATCTCTGAACACATAATACATCACATCTTAAAGCAGATGGGCTACAGAAGCAGAAGTCCACACCAGGTGCCACTCCTGTCAGCTAAGAACAGACAACGAGGACACAACAAATCGGACAGTAGAAGATTGGAAAATTTTTGCCTGATCTGATGAGTGTTGATTTCTGCTGCACCATTCAGATGGTAAGGTCAGAACATGGAGTAAACAACATGAAATCATAAATTCATCCTGCCTTTAATCACTGTTCAAGCTGGTGGTGGTGTAAAGGTGTCCACAGTACTTTCAGCAGGTTAACATGGCATATCAAAACACAAACCTACCAAGCTATTGTTGCTAGAATGAAAAGAGCCACTTCCTCACTTTCATTCCAATTGAATTGGACTTTCAAATCGTGCACCATATACTTGTGTACAGTGGGACAAAAGTCTTTTCATCAGGACAATAGTGCAGCACGCAATAACACAGACTTATTGCACTGAGCACTACATACAATGTAAAGATCAAAAAGTACATAATAAATAGACAGGACAACATTAGGACTAACTATGTGGCATTGCTGTTGTAGTATCTAGCCCAGAGTCTTAACCACTGAGTTACCACTCTGAGTTAAAAATTGAAGACAGTCCCTGTAAAGTCTTAACAATTTCTATAAAGATCAGTGATCAGTAAATCTGAATCAAACCAATATTTGGCAGGGACACCCCTTTCCTTTAACACTGTTGTCAGTTCTCTTATAGGTGTACTGTTGAGCAGTTTAAGAAAGAGATTGGCTGGTAGGGTTTTGCAAGCATCTTGTAAAGAATGTCCTTGGGAAAATGTTACATTTCTTCTGTGTAACCGGTTTATATGTAAGTAGTAAGCACTATTCAATATGTAACTATCCTTAAAAACTTAAAAATTATGTTTAGCACCTTTTGGAAAGTTAATATTTGGAATATCTATATATGTCTATATAATATAACATTTTCCACTGATTTACTCACTGGTGTTATTAGTGTTGTAGTCAAGACTGCTGGAGTCAAGATTGAGACCAGTAGTGTGAGACTGAGATAAGACTGAGATCAAATTATGTTTTTTTCATCATACAACAATAAAAAGAAGAAAATGAAAAAACTGAATTATTTTGTAATTTAATTTATACATTCATTGTCTTATCCTCTTATCCTAGTCAGGGAGTGCCGTTGCCTACCCGGCAACACAGAGTGTATGGCAGGAACAACCCTAGACAGGGTGCCAATCTATCATTGGGCACACACTCACATACTTACACTTATTCACACTCCAAAGGGCACTTTGGAAACACCAATTAACCCACTCATCTTTTGAATGTGGGAGGAAACCGGAGCACCTGGAGAAAACCTACCCGAGCATGGGGAGAACATGCAAACTCCACACAAACTCAATAACAATTGAAAAAAGGTTCAGTTTATAATTAACTTTACCTCAGACAGACACATTTAACACGGCTGATCTTAAAAACAATTTCTGAGTACACCTTACCCCAAGACCGAGACAAGACCGAGTCCAAATGAGGTTGAGACTGAAACAAGACTGAGACTGCTTGTTTATGATCTTGAGACCAAGAACCGACTCGAGAACAACAGCACTAGTGTTATTTCAGATTCAGCGCTCTTTGACAAAATATAGGTTCAGCAAATCAACACCCCTGATCAACGCACATTTCTCTGCCTGTTAAACATCATCATATTCGTGCTGGTATTAAGAGATGTTGCAGAGGTCTAATAAACTACCTCACCTCTGGGATAACCTAGGTTTGATTCCTGGCAGGGCATTCCAGCGAGTTAAATGGAGACTCAATTGGCTGTGTTTGAGTTAGGAGTTAGGCTGCAACAGCTATTCCAACTGGTTTTGCAATGGACTGGTGTCCCTTCCAGGGCTTGCTTATGCCTGTGCCCTGTGTTCTGCAGAATAGATGTCAGACTCCTCCATGACCCTAACTTGGACAAGCTGGAATAAGTCGTGAAAAAAAGTGTTAGTGTTGATGGTGTGGAAAGCAGGGAGTGAAGTGTAAATGCACAGAGAGCATCGGGTAGCCTGGTTAGTGTTTATTCAGTGATTAAATTGACAGGCTGCACCATGGTGGCAGCTTGGCTCTGACAGGCTGTTTTGACAAAGTCCCAAAGCTTCACTTACACAAACACTGCAGTCTCACTATTATGGCTCACACTGGGACTGGACGGCTCACCTCGACGTGTTCCTCACATATGGAAAATGAAACACTACTGACCCCACTATGAGTGAAACTCAAGTTATGTGGAAAAGTGCTAATTTTGGACCGTGTCTGGTGGTGCGGTGGTGTGACCTGAAGTGAAATGTTTGCAGATCAGAAGCGTGAGGTCAAAAATGTAGTCAGGTTCAGCTGTGGATAGATTCCAGTGTTTTTCCCCCATGTACTGTATGTGTTCCAATTCACTGCAAGAAAAATGTCTGCCACCACCCCCTGCAGTAACATATGTAAGCATTTTAGCTGTCAATCATTAGATAGAAATCTATGGTTGATCCGAAGGGCACTTATGCATTTTGTTTTTATTATTTACTAAGGAAAGTGACAAATGTGGGAATGTGTTTTTCTAAACATACATACCACCAATATTTTATTATCATTAAGGGGTACTATGATTGACTTTTATACTTTTATATAGAAACCTTTAACAAATTGTTTGGCTCTTCAAATAACAATTTAAATAATTACTTCATTTGAAATAAATGTAACCTTTGCATGTGATTTAAAGTATCTCTTTCAACTCCATGATTTTACGATTTCCACGATTTATTATGAAACATTTTATTCAGGATTTGGGCTGCATCATAGTATGGAAACAGGTTTAGGTCCTGACTCACCATTATCAATTTGTATATGTAAATAATTAATGCACCCAACTCATAAAAGTGAAGCATGGTGTCCCACAGGCAGTGTTTGCCCATCATTATTTGCACTGTACATCCTGCCACTAGGCTCAATTATTCATAAATATGGTATTAGTTTCTACTGATATGCTGATGACATGCAATTCTTATTTATATTGGCTAAACCAAATGACAACCTTACTATCAGTAAGTCTGAGGATTGTGTAAAGGAAATAAAAGATTGGATGTTGTTTAATAAAACAAGCTGATTTGCTATTAATTGGACCCAGGACTGGAGACAGATTGCTGAAATCTATGTTAAACTTCTACGACTGCTCAGTAATTCTGTGTCCATTTGTAAAGCTTAGCTGTCACATTTGATTGAGACCTCTCCTTTGATGGACACCTTTCTTTCAACTATGTAATTCTTCTAAACATAAGAAAATAATTTTTTTATAGATGCTGAGAAACTGGTTCATGCATTTATAACCTTCTTATTGGATTACTGTTACAGTCTACTGACTACATGCTTTAGTAAATCTATAAACAAACTTCAGTTAGGTCAGAATGCAGTGGCTTGAGAGCGAACTAAAACTAGAAAAGTTGACCACATCAGTCCTTTTCTGTTGGTTGTGCACTGGCTACTTGTTAGATTCTGCAGTGACTGCTGATGTCTCCCTCTTGGCTGCGTTACTTTCTGGTTCTCTGCTTTTTAAATTATGCTGTTAGATATACAGTTAGTGTTCCCGAAGTCTCATGCTGCACTTGGCACAACTGTGTTCTGCTCATAGACTCTGTGTTCTTAACATCCCTAAATATTTTGTTTTTGCTCTAAGCTCTTCATTCAGCACCAGTTCCAGCTTTTCCATGTCTACTTACACCACATCAGAGGACCCCTTCCCTCCTCCTGTTTACTGTGGATGCCACATCACCAAATAATATAATAATAAAATATTATAATATAATATAATATAATATAATATAATATAGTGAATTATACTAACTAAACAGACCAGATTTTAAAGTAAACAATATAATAAATAAGTGGGGATCTAATAAAAAAGAGAATATAATATAGTCCAACATGGACTAAATCATATTATAAAACAGAGCCAATTTTAAAGTAGACAATATAATAAATAAGTTAGAGATAATAAAATAGAGAATATAATACAGTCCATAGTGGACTGTATTATATTCTCTATTTTATTAGATTCTCTAACTTATTTATTATATTGTCTACTTTAAAACCTGGTCTGTTTTATTTAGTATATTCTTTATTAAATTATCCATTTTATTTCTTCCATTTTTTCTGTCCATTTAACCTATTTATTTTTTTTAAATGTGCCTTTTTTAAATAGAATTCTTACATGTCACATTAGACTGCCCAATTCGTCTGGGTAAATTTTTGAGTCTTGGCCCGCCTAAGGTTTTTTCCTCATGAAATGTAGGTAGGAAAGAGTATTTCCTTTTTCCCCACCACTGCCTAGGCTTCCTCAGTTGGGGCTCTGGGCCTAGATGCTTGTAATGCTGCCTTTAGACAATGTGCTAAGTGCTATATCAATAAAACTGAAATTATCTGTCTTAAAAGATCTTTTTAATAATAATAATGATAATAATACGTTCAATTTGTATAGCGGCTTTCACAAACCCAAGGATGCTTTACAGAGAGAGGAAACAAACAAACAAACAAGAAAAAATCCCCCAAAACAAAACATTAAAAAAAAATTGAACAGAAGAGTAATAAGAATTAAAGAGAAAGGTATTAAGGTGAATTTTAAAGGAAGACAGGGTCTCAAATGAACCCAAATATGACATATAATGAACACACAGTATTGAGAATGGGACTTGGGCCACACACACACACACACACACACACACACACACACACACACACACACACGTGCTACATTATTAGTGCTGAAGTGTTGTCCAGCCCTATCTATCTGTCCTCGTCTGCGTGGTTGTGTGTCAAACAGCTTGTGCGACTCATACAGTGGGTGGTGATGACCAGGGCTGCAGTAACGGCTGCTCGCTGCCATCCACACAGCTGTCTGCCCATGTCGGCACTGTGTGAGACCCCCCCTCTGCTGCTTCCCAGGCTCAGGGAGGAGCAGCAAGTGAGTGGGGGTCAGAGATTACAACCAAGGACATGTAGCCACCACTCTCCCAGCCTGTACTTATCTCGCTCTCTCACACACACACACACACAAACACATACAAACCCACTCAAACCACCCCCGCCGCCTGCCCCGAGGCTGCACTGGTCTGAGCATATCATGATTAGTCTGTCTGTCATTTGTGGGTATGTGTGTTTGGGTGTGCGTGTGTGTGTGTGTACGTCGAGCGAGTGCGTGTGTATGACACATGTGTTTTGTGAAACTTTGCTCTCTCCCAAGAATGTCTCTACCCCAAAAATGTATCCTAGGAATGTATTTTCAATGTAAGCAAAAACAAACTTGTAAAAGTGAGCACATAGAACATGTTTCTCTCGCGAGTGTTGGTTTGCAGTGCCAAGCAAAAACTGTTCGTAGCTTGTACAGGAAGCAGGCAGCTGTTGGCCTGGCATGCCTTCGTTCACTGAGAAACAGGAATAGAGTGGGAGTTTTTTCTCCAAGCTGGGAATAAAAACAGTAAATGTTTTTCTTCAGAAGAGGTTCTGTTTTGACTCTATAGTCTCACGTGTTTGTGGGAGCCGAGCATTTTTTAATGCCATGCGAAAAGAGCTGAGGCACGGCTCTGGCACATTCCCTGGGTTTGTTTAACCTGTGCATGGGATGGTGTTTATTTTTGCAGCGCTGGATGCACATTTTCCCTGGCAGAAATCCAGAATCCCCCTTGCTGTGTTATCATTTATAAATCCTCTTAAAACAAACTGAGATGTGAAGGTCAGACCGCTGGCCATCTACTGTGCTTTGAATTGTCAAACCATTGTGACCTTTGTCCAAGGAACATTGAGGTGCCATGGAATATGAACATCAGTTGATTGTTCTACCATTAACAAACAATGCTGCTGTAGTAAATTTGGGTGTTTACTGGACACAGAGTCTCTCAAACACACTTCCATTGTCACCAGAGGAACCCTTTCTTGGGCGGTTTTGGGGAGGGTTGGTTTCTGTCTCACCCAGCCGTGTTGCACTGTAGGTAACGATGCATTGTTTTCCAGCAGGCTCCACTGGGGAAGGGTTACAGGAAAGAGGGTGGTGAGAGAGAGAGAAGTTGGCCTGCTAAGGCCCTGAATGGAGTTTTGTCTACGCTGTGTGCTGAGGCAATCCGATCTGGTGGGAAACCTTTGAGACGGCCACAGGGCCACAAATAGAACAACAGGAACTCAGGACAATTGGGGACTGCCCCATAAAGGAGGCACTATCCTCTAGTGAGACTGCTAGCCAGCCCTTACCACTCTAACATGTCCTCAAGCTTATCCTCACTGTGTCTGTTCAATGGATTTTCGAGAAAATAGTAAAAATACATGGAGAAAGTTATTATTCCATCTTCCTTGTAAATTATAGCCTACTTCCACTGAAACTCCCAAACTTTAATCACAATTACTAAGAACATGTTGTTGACTGGAGATTTCTTTGTCAAGCACATGACACCTGTCCCATCTGCAAACATTCTGAATGAAGCACACCTGAATATTACTCAGCCGATGTATTCCCATGTCAGCTGTTAAGATTCTGTTTCCTTTATTAACATGACGAGTGACTAATGTCACTTCCTGTGCTGTAAAGCCAACAACTAGCCTTGGCAGCAGTAGGATTCAGCTGTGCTGGCTGTCTGTTTAAAGGAGGTTGCACACACCACTGAGCTGTGTAATAATGCTCAGAGGATCTGGACAGAAGACATGGGAGAGTTTAATCCATTTGACTTTGTGCAGTGCTGGAGGAATGTCATATTTATCATGAGTCGTGACAGAAATATGTACATTGGAGATGCATTTATAAACATCTGATATAACTATCACTTAATTTTACTGGAAGCTAGTCATGATTATGGGGTCTAAATACCCACAGAAGTACTGGACACTCGATTTTCATATTCTTAGCTATTTATTTAATAGTAGTCAAACCTGTCAAAATAGTCCACATCATCCTAGATTTTGATCACTACTGATATGGACTAAAGTATCTACCAGGAACTACAGGCACTCCAGAAGGATTTACAATGAATCGGTTTACAATATTTTAACTTTACTTTTTAAATCCAATAATACACATAAATACACATTCAGCAGAAACTGTACTCTGAATTTGAAATTAGATTTTTCCCCGGGCAAATACTGTAATTCTCTCCTACAGATACTGGGCATTCGGACAGCAGCCAGCTGACTGAACTAAGCAGCAGCACCCACAGTCCGATGGAGCCACTGGACTAACCATTTTGCTATATATTTTAACTTTCAATACAGTATTCAATAAATTACATGAGATACTCAACATTTTATTATAAAATGGACTTAGTTTTAATGATTTTGCCCAACTGTAGGTTAATGTAAGTATTTGAATGATGTTTACAGTAGGCTAGGCTATGTTATATGGGTGATTCTTCAAAATAAAATTAATAATACTTTTGTTTTAACTATGTCAAGATAATGATTACTTGCTTTAAAGTAAAGATATATAAAATATATATATATAGATAGATAGATAGATAGATAGATAGATTTAAATATGTGATTATATAATGATAATTTATAAATAATTAATTATTTATGTTTTGGAGTGCCATGTTGCAGTAATGACAATTTACACTTTACACTTTACAGGAAAAAAGATGCTTGGCCTTGGATTTGCTAGCGCTAGTCTCCAGCTAGGATAAGATGCACTTTAAATAAATCTAAATAATGTGAACATTTCATTTTTTAAAAATAAAACACTGCTGTGAAGGCATAAATGGTAATGACCCTGAAGAAACCAACTCTATGATCAGGAGATATAAATGATTAAATTACTCACATTTCCAGACATCAAAATGTCTCTTTTGTTCATTCTCTTCTGTCAGTCTTTGTTTCCATGGTTATGACATAATCAAGTGTTACCTTATAATATAATATAATATAATATAATATAATATAATATAATACAATATAATATAATATAATTCGCTACAGAAATCACAGGATGTTGCGGTAATGATGATAATGTTGCTGATGATATGTTGTTTCAATATGTGTTTTATAGATATGAACAGAAATACTACATTATGTTTCTTTTTAAGTTATTTTAAAAAATGCACTGTGATTTTTTATTTAATTGATCACTTTTTATTGTTTTATTGGAGCAGAGAAATTTTAAAGTCAGTTTAAAGAATAAAACATTTTTAAAAATGTAAGTCATTCATCAAGGATTTTGATTTGGAGGAATAGTTTTTTTGTGATGCAATAAATTCTATTTTAAGACTGAAGTTATTTATTTTGTAATAGAGAAGTTCTAACATGAATTTATAACCCTAATGAAAGAATCACAGTGTGCTAATAAGTAGCTTGTTTCTGTAAGAGGCACAGGGGGCCAAAAAGCTGAGACAGTGAAGCAGTCTAATTGTATACAAGTCTGATAACTAGCATAACAATTTTGACAACTAGGGTGAAATTTAGACTAGCAAATCATTTTTTGAAGATAAAAATGAATAAAAAAAGAAACTCATGAAAGAGACAATCGTTATGATGGGAGAAAGGAAAACACTGCATTCCAGCATAAGAACGTTATCGCATTTGTGAAACATGGTGGTGGTAGTATCATGGTTTGGGCCTGTTTTGTTGCATCTAGGTCAGGACGGCTAGCCATCATTGATGGAACAATGAATTTTGAATTATGTCATAAAATTCTAAAGGAAAATGTCAGGACATCTGTCCATGAACTGAATCTCAAGAGCAGGTGGGTCATGCAGCAAGACAATGACCCTAAGCACAAAAGTCGTAATTTGGAATGGCCAAGTCAAAGTCCTGACCTTAATCCAATTGAAATGTTGTGGAAGGACCTGAAGTGAGCAGTTAATGTGAGGAAACCCACCAACATGCAAGAGTTTAAGCTGTTCTGTATGGAGGAATGGGCTAAAATTCCTCCAAGCCGGTGTGCAGGACTAATCAACAGTTACAGGAAACATTTAGTTGCAGTTATTGCTGCACAGGGGGGTCACACCAGATACTGAAAGCAAAGGTTCACATACTTTTGCCACTGATATGTAATACTGGATCATTTTCCTCAAGAAATAAATGACCAATATAAATATTGTGGCTCATTTGTTTAACTGGATTCTCTTTATCTACTTTTAGGACTTGTGTGAAAATCTAATGATGTTTTAGGTCATATTTTTGCAGAAATCTAGAATATTCTAAAGGGTTCACAAACTTTCAAGCACCACTGTATCTGTGAGTATGTATGTGACTAATAAAATCTTGAAATTTCAGAAAAATCCCCCCACACATCAACATACCTGTGTCAAGTACTGTATATTCAGGGATAGGCTTAGATACCTTAAGTCTGTTTAATTGGTTTGCTAGAAAATGAAGAGGGTGAGCAGAGCAGAGAAGCAGTGAGAATAAGAACCCCCACCTCTCACACGTTACACACAGTTTCCTGAGATTTTGTGTCATATGATATACATGAGATCGAGCATGGTTTTACAGATGTTCTTCTTGGCACCTGAGCAGAACTGCTAGCAACAGCAGTGGAGGAGAAAGCATACTTCTTGCCTTACTACTCAGGAAGCATCTGAACAAGTGTGTGTGGGTGTGTGAGAAAGAATGATGAGGCCATTATGCCATGGCTACGTGAGAGTGAGCATGATAGTGGCTGAAGTTCAGTGGGAGCCGAAGAGTGTGGGGTAATCAACCATGGGAGTTTTAGAGAGATAGGCTGAGAGCAAATGGTTAAGTCATTAAGAGCGTAAAGTGATGTGAACAAAGTTGAAAAGGAAGGAAAAGAATGTTGAATGATGTTGTGTCGTCTCTTCCCATAGAGTTTATTGTGGTGTTGGGAGCCAAACTCCGCCTCCTTCCTTGGGCAAAGTGAAAGTCGAGGCGCCAGGAGGTCCAGACCTGCCTGGACTCTACCTGCTTCTACATCATCCTCGGCTTTTGCTCCAACTTCTGTTACTGCATCAGACTGCCTGACTGGGAACAGACGCATTCAGAGCATACAAAGGCCAACAGTGCCTGACACATAAAACTTTGGCTCATTGTTAGCAATAGGTCCGTACTGAATGGGGAGAATACGTTGTCCATAACTCCTTCTGGAAAAGACTGTTTGTGCCATGGCTACCAGTGTTTACCATAGAGTTGCCAGTTCCCTTGGTAACTGACGTCCCCTCGGTGCCCTTCTGTTTCTGTCATTCAATGTGTGAAATGCAGTAACATCACTCTACAGAGGGTCAAGTAAAGGAAAGGCTCTATTTTAGGACACGGATGTTTTGCTGCAAGCACTAAAGTAATGGTATGCTGCAGAGAAAGTGGGAGTCAGAGGCCACTGCGTTTGATGTGGCGGGGACACATAATGAAAACTGCCCTTGGTGAAAAGAAGAATAAAAACAAAAAGGCAAAGCAAGGGGAAAAAAAACATGGTTTAAATGGTCCCCTAAGAACAAAGAGGCAAAAACCAAATGTAATTGGCCTGTTCCTCACTGGTCCAGACATTCTGGCTCAGGGCAGGAGACAGAGCAGAGGGGCTCGAAGAATCCTCTTGACCACACCCCAACCACCAGAAAGAGACACACACAGAGACAGAGTGAGAGTGTGTGTGTGCTCGTGTGTGCGTGCGTCCATATGTGTGTGTGAGAGAGACCAATACAGAGAAGAATGTACAAAGCATAGAGAGTCCTGCCGTCTAGAATCTCTTATATGGCTCACCACAAATTCTGCAGTGCCACAACAAAGCAGATGGCCCCGGCCTGAAGACACACACTCTCATGACAAGATGTTGCCATTGATCCCATTTCCCAAAAGCAGAATGGTTTGTTTAACCTCTCAAAGCTGGGCCTGATTTGGTCTGTCTATTAATGAGCAGCAGCTTATGGGAAATGTAATGCAACATTTTTTCATTTTATGGGCCTTTTTTCCCACTGCAGTATCAGAACTGTGCCTTGCAAAAAAATCAATTGTATGTTTTTTTGCTGTCTGCTCATGATTAAGTACCTAATGGTATGCAAGGTAGAATTAGCAAACCCTGCTCACTGCTGATCGGTTTAATATACAGTGGGGCAAAAAAGTATTTAGTCCAGCCGCTGATTGTGTGAAGTTCTCCTACTTAGAAAGATAGAGAGGTCTGTAATTTTTTCATCATAGGTACACTTCAAAAAACTATGAGAAAACAAATGAGAAAAAAAAAATTCACTGTAGGATTTTTAAATAATCTAATTGTTGTAAATTATGGTGGAAAATAAGTATTTGGTCAAGTAATTGGTTCAACTCAATACTTTGTAACATAACCTTTGTTGGCAAATGACCAGAGGTCAAACATTTCCTGTAAGTCTTCACCAGGTTGGCACACAGCTGTAGCTGGTATTTTGGCCCATTCCTCCATGCAGATCTCCTCTAGAGCAGTTGATGTTTGTGGGGCAACACGGACTTTCAACTCCCTCCACAAATTTTTCTATGGGGTTGAGAGTGGTTCGTGGAGACTGGCTAGGCCACTCCAGGGACCCTTGAAATGCTGCTTTTTTTACAGAGCCACTCCTTTGTTGTCCGCCGAGCAGTGTTGTGTTTGGGATCATTGTCATGCTGAAAGACCCAGTCACGTTCCATCTTCAATGGCTCTCACTGATGGAAGAAGGGTTTTTGGCTTAAAATCTCACGATACATGGCCCCGTTCATTCTTCTTCCCTTAGCACGGGATCAGTCGTCTCGTCCCCTTTGCAGGAGAACAGCCCCAAAGCATGATGTTTCCACCCCCCAATGCTTCACAGTAAGGTATGGTGTTTCTTGGGATTGCAACGCTCAGTATTCTTTTCTTTAGTTGAGTTTTTTGACCAAAAAGTTCTATTTTGGTTTCATCTGACCACAATGATATTCTTCTCCCAACCCTCTTCTGTCTGGATCATCCATATGCCTCTGGCAAACTTCAGATGGGGCCTGGGACATGTTACTGGCTTAAGCAGGGGGGCACGCCTGCACTGCAGGATCGGAGTCCCCTCTCGGCTCGTAGTGTGTTACTAATGGGTAGCCTTTGTTACTTTGGTCCCCAGCTCTCTGCAGGTCATTCATCAGGTCCCTCCGTGTAGTTCTGGGATTTTTGCTCACCATGCTCATGATCATTTTGACCCCACGGGATGAGATCTTGCGTGGAGCCCCAGATCGAGGGAGATTATCAATGGTCTTGTATGTCTAACTCTATGAGTTGGTTAACCAAATGGGAAATCTAACAAAGGAGCAAAAAGGATGTTGAACTTAAGTTCAAATGTCAACTCTGATTTAGAGACACACAGATTGATCGGTCGGTTTTCAGCGTGATTGGCTAGGACCGATGATCAGCCGATCAGTCTGATACAACTGATTCTGTGCCAATCATATTTAGCCTACTCTAGTGAACACAGCCCACATGAACAGAACAGTGCTCTGATCAACGTTAATTCAGAATTCAGTTCATGTGTATAAGGAGCTTTAAACTTAAACAGTTAATGCTCAGCAGCCCTCATGTTTGTTTCCAAGTCCCAATGTTTAGCGCACGGCTTGATGGTCTGTTTATTTTTAGGTTCTCGTGCGTCTGTGATCTGTTTTATGTGTATATGTCTTCTTATTAGTTGATAAAAGCTGACAGTGCGTGTTTTTATTGTGTGTAAGGGTAAGTTGCAATTCAGCATCTTTGTGTATGCTTGTACCCTTGTACTGGTAAAAGCCTCTTATCAACGCTGTGATAAAGTACAATTTGTGATAAAGTACAACTTTGCAGTGATTGATACTAAAGCTAAAGCTAGTGAGAGAATAGAGCCAGGTACATGCCAACAGCTCCTGCTATCTTTCTTTAGCAGTTGTTTCTGTATGCTGTCCTTTATAATTCTTAGACAGAAAGAAAATCAGTATTGGCCAAAATCGGAATAAGCCAGTCATATTTAAACAAAAAATAAATAAAAAATCGGAATCAGTAAAGAAAATTGCAATTGGTGCATTTTAACTCTGATTCTTATATGCCATTAACCAACTTTCCTTGCTTGCATTTGAGCTACCCATAGGTTCTGTATGAGCTGCTCCTAGTTTCATGCTTGATGTAACTGAAAGATGGTGAAATCTGCAATTGGTGCTTTAAATTAAAGCCAGAGTTGCTCCCAACTATTCCCAGGGAGAATAGATCACTGACGAACATCCAGTCTCAGGTACCATTTACAAGCAAACACGTCATGCTGCTGACCAGAAGAACAGTATCAGTGCCCAGATTACACATAGCAAATCAGAATCAGAATCTAGATTTATTGCCAAGTAAGTTTCCACAAACAAGGAATTTGTCTTGGTGTACTGGCGCCTAAATAAGAATAAGTGAGAAAAAATAAAAATTAAGTAGTGTCTATACAATATCTGAAGAAGTATGACTGTTAAATGATTAAAAAAAAGGTCAATAGGATCCAGCTATATATTCATACTTTTTGGTCAGTTGGTCAGTGGCAGCTACATCACACCCTGTTTATATTACTAGTTTCCTAGTTTCCTCCCACATATTAAGAATATAAAAATCCTTACATTACTAGTTAACACACTGACTGTGCAGATGATTGCTGACTTCTGTTATTTTTTAATAAATACTTCTACTATACATGCTATACAATACAAAGTATGTATATATATATATATATATATATATATATATATATATATATATATATATATATATCCAGATATATATATGACCAGATCATCATCAGGTTTTCACATACAGTAAGTCCTAAAAGTATATAAAGAGAACCCAGTTAAAATGAGACAAAAATATTATACTTGGTCATTTATTTATTGAGGAAAATGATCCTATATTATATATTAGTGAGTGGCAAAAGTATGTGAACCTTTGCTTTCAGTATCTGGTGAACAGCTTCAGCTCTGGGATGCCGTTGGGTTTCCTCACATTAACTGCTCACTTCAGGTCCTACCACAGCATTTTGATTGGATTAAGGTCAGGACTTTGACTTGGCCATTCCAAAACATGAACTTTATTCTTCTTTAACCATTCTTTGGTAGAACAACTTGTGTGCTTAGGGTCGTTGTCTTGCTGCATGACCCACCTTCTCTTGAGATTCAGTTCATGGACAGATGTCCTGACATTTTCCTTTAGAATTCTCTGATAATTCAGAAATCATTGTTCCATCAATAATGGCAAGCCGTCCTGTCTCAGATGCAGCAAAACAGGTCCAAACCATGATACTACTACCACCACCATGTATCACAGATGGGATAAGGTTCTTATTCTGGAATGCAGTGTTTTCCTTTCACCAAACTTAACGCTTTTCTTTTAAACCAAAAACCTCTATTTTGGTCTCATCCATTCAGAAAACATTCTTCCAATAGCCTTCTGGCTTGTCCACGTGATCTTTAGCAAACTGCAAACGAGCAGCAATGTTCTTTTTGGAGAGCAGTGGCTTTCTCAATGCAACCCTGCCATTGTTGTTCAGTGTTCTTCTGATGGTGGACTCATGAACATTAACATTAGCCAATGTGAGTGAGGCCTTCAGCTGCTTAGAAGTTACCCTGGGGTCTTTTGTGACCTCGCCAACTATTACACACCTTGCTCATGGAGTGATCTTTGTTGGTCGGCCACTCCTGGGGAGGGTAACAATGGTCTTGAATTTCCTCCATTTGTACACAATCTGTCTGACTGTGGATTGGTGGAGTCCCAACTCTTTTAAGATGGCTTTGTAACATTTTCTAGCCTGATGAGCATCAACAACTCGTTTTTTCTGAGGTCCTCCTTTGTTCATGCCATGATACACTTCCACAAACATGTGTTGTGAAGAGCAGACTTTGATAGACTCCTATTTTTAAAAAATATCCAGTGAGTGGCAGTTCTCTGAGTTAAAATGCCAGAGATTAAAGGAGAATAGCCATGTCTGTTGATGGCAGATGCCAAGGCAACAGTAACTTAAATGACCACTTGTTGCAACCAAGATATGCAGAAGAACATCTCTGAATCCTCAATTTGTACACAGTCTGTCCGATTGTGGATTGGTGGGGTCTGCACTCTTTGTGCCACACTAAACTTCCACAAACGTGTAGTGAAGATCAGACTTTGATAGATCCCTGTTCTGTAAATACAACAGAGGGCCTACTCGTCATACCAATGAATGAAAACATCTGACTTTAATTTCACCTTCAAATTAACTGCTAATCCTTGAGGTTCACATACCTTTGCCATCCATGGATATGTAACATTGGATCATTTTCTTTAATACATTTACATTACATTTACATTTACAGCTTTTAGCAGACGCCCTTATCCAGAGCGACTTACAATTGGTACAGTCTTACAATCCAAGCAATTGTGAGTTAAGGGCCTTGCTCAAGGACCCAACAGTGGCAGCTTGGCAGAGGTGGGATTTGAACCCTGGACCTTCTGGTCCTTAGTCCAGTACCTTACCCTACCACAGTCACATCTAAGTATAATATTTTGTCTTATTTGCTTAACTGGGCTCTTTTTAACTACTTTAAAGATGTGACAAATTTTAGGATCACACATTTGGCTGTAAGGAATTACTGAATTATACCACATCTGAAAAAAAAAGCCTCTGCACTGCATTGCCTGAAACGCCTCATTGGAACTCACATTCTTACCCTTATTTCTCTCGTTATCACTCCACTTTTCAACCAACACCTCATTGGACAGCTCAGATGAGTCAGCGAACATATGGGCTGCTTGGCTTGGAAAAGTTAGTCGTCTTGCAGATGGTGAATTGGCTCTTTCCTTCCCTGCAAAAAGTCTGTGAAGGTCAAGAAGTGTGAGGCAGGCGTTAATGAATACCGGGCCCTGACTGGGCCTACAACAGTAATGGAAACTCGAACTGTGATTTGAGGATACAGACGAATGGTCCTACAGATCTGTATGACTCCCTGACATACTTATTTTATAATAAGCAATCTTGTTAAACTGACCCATGAGTACACTATATCCTCATTATCACTCAGTCCGCAAGGAACAGTGTCAAACCACTGCAAAACAGGCACTACAATTTCTTTCTGGGATATAATGGCATTATGAGCTGAGCACACACCATGATTTGAATGCTCTCTAAAGATTTTTTCCCTACTTCTCTGACTTTTCCACTAAGTAGGTATACAGTTTAACAGTTTTGGGTGCCTATTTCAGTATTTGCAATGGGATTGAAGTCTGATGATTTTGCTGGCATTCAAAGTGTCTTTTTCCCCAAACCATATGCATTAATACTCATGTTATCACCCTTTGAAATCCTCCTTCCAGCCCATTTTACACATTTTATCTCTGTCAGTGCTTCTCTTTACATGTTCTACACACACCTCAAAGTCTGGACAATGGCCCATGTCTCTGGTGCTGGTAGAGGCAACTCATTTTCTGTTTTAAGCCACAGGCTAAAGTAATGCTGCATTTTTCTGCTACTTTAATCAGGAAAACCCCTGATTAAAGTCCCCTGAGTTGGTTAACCAAACGGGAAATCTGACAAAAGAGCAAAAAGGATGTTGAACTTAAGTTCAAATGTCAACTCTGATTTAGAGATACACAGATTGATTTGGTTTACAGCGTGATTGACTAGGACCGATGATCAGCTGATCAGTCTGATATAACCGATTCTGTTCCAATGACATTTTTATATGTATTTATATTATACCTCCGAGTCTGGACAATGGCCCATGTCTCTGGTGCTGGTAGAGCAAATTAATTTTCTGTTTAAAACCACAGGCTAAAGTAATGCTGCATTTTTCTGCTACTTTATTCCGCAAAACCCCTGATTAAAGTCCCTTGGCTTTATACAGCACTGTGTAAAAATCTTCCACCATTAGATTTGTTGTTTTAGCAATGATGTCATGACCATATACCATGCTTCCACGGTTCTCGTCGTTAATTCCTTCCAGAAAGCTTGGTGAGAACCGAAAACGACGAGCACCGAGCAAATTTTTATCACAAGGAATAATGTAAATTGAATGAATCCGTTCCACACTCCAAGAAAATCCACACTGTATAAGAAATTATATGCATAAAATTGAGTTGTATTGTACAGGTGCTCCCTGATTTATGATGGGGATATGTTTTGACAAATCCATCATAAGATAAATGTATCATCAACTGAGGAGTTTAATCAGTGGTCTATACTGTATAATAGTGGAGATATGGAAAAAATACTATGATAAGTAATGATAAGTAAGTTACTGTTTAAAACACGTATACATGAACCTATATTTGGCCAAAAATCATTAACACAAAGCTTATTTTATAATAAACTGTTGAAAAATGTCATGTAATTTAGTGGAGCAATGGATCGAAAGTGAAACGTGAAAGAAACACACTTACTCTATTGGTGAACTCAGAGCGCTAGTATCGCTGCTAAGGTAACTGCAGCCTGTGTGCTGGAGCATTCAATTCCTGTATAGCTTTCAGTTGGCTCTTATATACTTACCATTTTAGGACCTATGGGAGACTTATTTGCACTTAGATTACAGTACTGTAGATGTAAAAATAAAGAAAATTCCAATAATAATAGCGGAGCTATATAGCTGAGAGCTATTGTGAATCCGAATCACTGAATCGCGCGTGAAACATACTGAAGAATGACTCATGAATCATGAAGAAATGACGAGAACCGAGTCAATTTTTTCTAGTCAAAGAAAAAATTCAAGAACCGAATCAAGAACCAAATTTGACAAGTTCCAAGGTGGTCGAGAACTGATGTACCACTGTATTGTTGACGATTTTGGTTTTGGATTCGTCACTCTATAATACTCTTTTCCACTGATCTACCTTATGATCCTTTTAACTGTTGGACTACTTGCCATTTTAGCCTACAGAAGCTGTTTTCTTTTTTGATTTTTTTCAGTTTCGTAATACCTCATAAAATTTTCTGTATTCTAATAACCAGACTGAGACATAGTTATATATGGTCATTATACCATTGCTAAAACACTCATATATCTAATCTAATGGTGGCCTAAGACTTTTGCACTGTGCTTTATATGTTTCTGAGTTAGCCTAATTGGAAAGATGTCTAATACTCCCCTAGATATTTAACAATTATGTACATCTGGTAAGGAAAAATACTGACAAGCCTGTTGACATAAATCATGCATGATTTAAAAGCACACACACAGACCCACACACACCCACACACACCTGCGGGTGCTCGCCAACTGGTTAGTGTCATTATGAAAAACTTGTGTATGTACAGTCCATCGCCTCCTTGCTCTCTTTTTCTCAGTAGGGCTGCCTCATACTGGCTATCCTTGTGTGGCCAAAACAACTGCTTCTCGGCCTGTGGCCTGATCCTGTGACCCCAGGCAGTATGGGAAAGTTTTCAACTCAGCTGTCATGCAGCCCTCATCAGAGCCACAAGTCTCTGCAGGACAGTTCACTCTCCCAGTTTTAGACTTAGCGGTCAGACCCCCACCCCTCACGCGAGCTAAACTCTAATCCAAAGAATGTCTGTCCTTCTGTACATGAGAACTGCATGCAAGAATGACTGGCCACAATAGGGCTTCAGATAGTTGGGTATGGATGTCTGAGCATGTGCGAACGCACTTCATGCTATTGCCCGAGTATGGCCTACGGTCCCCTTATGCCGAAGTGACTGTACTGTACCATGTTGGCTTTTCTCTGCCCCTTTCTCAGCGCCATGAGGTTCTCACAGTGGCTGGGAGGGAGGAATTTGTGGTATCTTGGACCACAGAGAGAGTGATCAAGCCCAGGCCTGGTGGTTCCCATGTCACTAGCCTGACAACACTGTGTGTGTGCTGCCGGCTGTGTGCCCCCTGCTCCGGATCAGCTACGCCATGACTGAGTTCTTAGCTGCTGAATGAGCATGCATGCATGTATGGCAACTGCAGTGGTGCTTGATCATTTGTGAAACCTTTACAATTTTCTGGATTTCTACATAAATATGACCTAAACATCAGATTTTTAGATAGGTCCTAAATGTGAATAAACCCAATTAAACTAATGAGACAAAAATCCAATAGTAAATATCTGTGAGTGGCAAAAGTATGTGAACCTTGTCTTTTGGTGTCTGGTATGACCCAGTAACTGTTGAGTCTTTGTAAGGATTTTCAGCCCTTTGCTCTGTAGCTTCAACTCTTGGATGTTGTCGGTTTTTCTCACATGAACTGCTCACTTCAGGACCTTTAACAAATTTCTATTGGATTTAGAGCAAGACTTTGACACATTAAATCCTTAACTCAAGAAGTTTTCAAACCACTGTCATTGTTAGACTGATAATAGTCCATCGTCCAGAATTATCCAGCCAACTGCACACTGTAAGCAGCGTCCTTTCATCACTGATGAAGGATTAGAGGATGACTAACACAAACAGCACCAGATGAGCTACTCTCAATAACTTTACATCTTCAAAGTGGACCAACATGGGAGTGTAGTGTGGGCGCACAGTGTTTAAAAACTCCAGCAGCACTCTGGTGTCAATCCACCTATACCAGCACAACACACACTAACACGCCAGCACCACATCAGTGTCACTGCAGTGCTGCGATTAATCTACTACACAAGCAGTACCTGATCTGTGGAGGTCCTGTGGGGTCATGACAATTGAATAAAAGAGTGAAAGGGGGCTAAGACAGTATGCAGTGAAACAGATGGATTACAATCTGTAATTGTAGAACTACAAAGTGCACCTATTTGATAAGTGGAGCTGATAAAATGGGCAGTGAGTTCAGAAACCATTAAAGTGATTTTAATGGTTTTAATGTATTTGCTGATCCGTGTACATTCTACACTCAATGTCCATTTCATCAGCTCTGTATACTGTATAAAGAGGGTCTCAGGATCACTCAGTGCTAATTCTACCACTGGGCCACTGGACTTGCACAGTGACACCCAGAGCAAACACACCTATATTGTGTGGAATGGGAAGAAAAGCCAAGTATACTGAAGCTAAGATGGCATCTGCCAATAATGAGGAACTCAAAATGGAATCTACAAACAATGATGTCCCAGTTTCAAAATGGAAGAAATACAGAGGAAACTAAGACTGATGCTGATGTGTGAAGAGAAGGTCTGGCTTGCAATCTTCATTCCAGTTAATCCTCAGAGGTGTTTGATAAGGTTAAGGTCAGGTCTCTGTACAGGCCAGTCAAGATCTGCCACACCAAACTCACCCAACCATGCATTTTTGGACCAATACAGTCAGGCAGGTAACGTTCTCCTACAATTTGCCAAACCCATACTCGCCCAGCAGACTGCCAGTAAGAGAAGCGTGATTCCTCACTACGCGCAACCTGTTTCCACTGCTCCAGAGTCCAGTGGTGGCATGCTTTACACCACTCCGTCCTATGCTTGGCAATGTGCTTGGTGATGGAAGGCTTGCATGCAGCTGCTCACCCATGGAAACCCATGCCATGAAGTTCCTGGTGCACAGTCTTTATGCTGATGTTAATGCCAGAGGAGGTTTGGAACTCTGCAGTTATTGAGTCAGCAAAGCGTTGGTCACGTCTATGCGCTATTCGCCTCGGCACTTGGTGAGCACGCTCTGTAACTCTACATGGTCTGGCTCCTAAACGCTTCCACTTTTCAGTAATACCACTCAGTTTATGGTGAAATATCTATATGGAAGAAATTTTACGAACTTACTCGTTTACTAACTGACTCGTTTTACTAACTTGACCCTATGGGACTGTGGTAGCCTAGCAGTTAAGGTACTGGACTCTGGACCAGAAGGTCCAGGGTTCAAATCCCACCTCTGCCAAGCTGCCACTGTTGGGTCCTTGAGCAAGACCCTTAACCCACAATTGTATGGATTGTAAGATTGTACCAAGTGTAAGTTGCTCTGGATAAGGGTGTCTGCTAAATGCTGTAAATGTAAATGTTACAAGGTTGAAATCCTATTAGAATACTACGCTCAAATTCAGTGAGCTCTTTAGAATGACTCTTTCTTTCACAAATTTTTGTAAAGGCAGAAGACAGACATGTGGCAATAGAACTGAAAGAGATGCCTGAATTCAGTGATTAAGAGGTGTGTCCCGATACATTTGTCACCTCTTGTGTACCCAGGACACCTCTCTTTGACCCTTCTTCTTATCCTCCCCCTGCTCAGTTTTAAACCAGCCTATCCACTATAGGAGATACACAGATGCACAAGTACAATGAGAAAATGTGAGGGGGGAGGGTGTATTGTACACTAATTGGCAAGGGTAGACATGTACCTTTAATCTGCCATGTGGTGAAATGAGACCGGGTCAGGAGGGGGAGCTCAATCCCACCCCTCTGTTCTCTCGTATGTGCAGCTGACTGCTGTTAATATTTCATAGCAATCTAATGTGGTGGTGGTGGGGACTTCAGGTTTAGTGTGGGGGAGGTTTGGGACGCTTGGCTTAAAGGACTGTAATTACCCCAATTACACTGCTGTCAGTGCAGGGTCAAATAGCATCATCCTGTCTGTCAAACCCACACATCCAGACAGGTCACAGGCCCACCTTAGACGCAACACATCTGCTGCCAGGATTGCTGTATTGTATACACATTGTATAAACACAACTACCAATAGAATCTTAAAGTTAACCTGTACATAGAGTAACCTAACAATATGCTATAAGGAACTTTGATCTAACTTGTGTAGTGTTGTAGTACTCAAGTCTTGAGACCATAAACGAGCAGTCTTGTCTCGGTCTCGAACTCATTTGGACTCAGTCTTCTCTCGGTCTCGAGGTAAGACGAAGTCGGAAATTATCGTATTGTTGAGACCAGCCAAGACCAATGCTTCAGCCTGAGGTAACATTAATTATAAACTGAACTTGCTTTCTATCGTTATTAAATATCAGCAATCCATTTGAACAGAATAAATCAGTCCTTTCCCTACATGCCTAAACAAAATCTGCACTCAGATTGGTTAACAGGGAAAAACAAACAATGCTCTTCTCAATCAGAGAAGATAAAATAAAAATCATTTATTTTGAATCGCCTGACATTAAGACTTCAAATGTGCATTTTGGCAACACGCACTTTACTTTACTTTAAGATGTCTGCAAAATCTTGATTTATTGTTATTATGTTTTCACATTCAGTAATAATGGTTGTTGCTGTTGTTGCTACAGTCATGCTTAAAGTTTGTGAATCCTTTAGAATTTTCTATATTTCTGCATAAATATGACCTAAAACATCCTCGGATTTTCACACAAGTTCTAAAAGTAAATAAAAAGAACCCAGTTAAACAAATGAGACAAAAATGTTATACTTGGTCATTTATTTATTGAGGAAAACTATCCAATATTACATAATAGTGATTAGCAAAAGTATATGAACATTTAGGATTAGCAGTTAATTTGAAGGTGAAATTAAAGTCAGGTGTTTTCAATCAATGGGATGACAATCAGCTGTGAGTGGGCACCCTGTTTTATTTAAAGAACAGGGATCTATCAAAGTCTGCTCTTTACAACACATGTTTGTGGAAGTGTATCATGGCATGAACAAAGGAGATTTTTGAGGACCCCTGATGAGCTCATCAGGATGAAAAAGGTTACAAAACCATCTCTAAAAAGTTTGAACTCCACCAATCCGCAGTCAGACAGATTGTGTACAAAAGGAGGAAATTTAAGACCAGTGTTACCCTCCCCAGGAGTGGTCGAATAACAAAGATCACTCCAAGAGCAAGGAATGTAATAGTTGGCGAGATCACAGAGGACCCCAGGGTAACTTCTAAGCAACTGAAGGCCTCTCTCACATTGGCGAATGTTAATGCTCATGAGTCAGAAGAACACTGAACAACAATGGTGTGCATATCAGGGTTGCAAGGAGAAAGCTACTGCTCTCCAAAAAGAACATTGCTGCTTGTCTGCAGTTTGCTAAAGGTCACGTGGACGAGTCAGAAGGCTATTGGAAGAATCTTTTGTGGACGGATGACACCAAAATAAAACTTTTTGGTTAAAAAGAAAAGCGTGATGTTTGGAGAAAGGAAAACACTGCATTCCAGCATAAGAACCTTATCCCATCTGTGAAACATGGTGGTGGTAGTATAATGGTTGGGCCTGTTTTGCTGCATCTGGGCCAGGACGGCTTACCATCATTGATGGAACAATGAATTCTGAATTATATCAGAGAATTCTAAAGGAAAATGTCAGGACATCTGTTCAGGAACTGAATCTCATGAGAAGGTGGGTCATGCAGCAAGACAACGACCCTAAGCACACCAGTCGTTCTACCAAAGAATGGTTAAAGAAGAATAAAGTTAATGGTTTGGAATGGACAAGTCAACCTTAATCCAATCAAAATGTTGTGGAAGGACCTGAAGTGAGCAGTTAATGTGAGGAAACCCACCAACATCTCAGAGCTGAAGCTGTTCTGTATGGAGGAATGGGCTAAAATTCCTCCAAGCCGGTGTGCAGGACTGATCAACAGTTACAGGAAACATTTAGTTGCAGTTATTGCTGCACAGGGGGGGTCACACCAGATACTGAAAGCAAAGGTTAACAAACTTTTGCCACTCACTATGCAATACTAATATGTAATATTGAATCATTTTCCTCAATAAATAAATGACCAAGTATAATATTTTTGTCTCATTTGTTTAACTGGGTTCTCTTTATCTACTTTTAGGACTTCTGAGAAAATCTGAGGATGTTTTAGGTCATATTTATGCAGAAATATAGAAAATTCTAAAGGGTTCACAAACTTTCAAGCACCACTGTATATTCAGTTGAGTTTATGCGGTACTTGAGAGAAGAAGGGAAACAGAATTATCACCATAATTTGCTTACAAAAGTTACATTGCCTTAGTTTGACTATGACTATAATATTATAATATTAAATAATAATTTTAGACTAAATATTATTTAGTGCTATATTTTACAAAATATACGGTGAAACAATATTTTATAATTGTATTATATAAGGTATAATGAATCTAAAATAAATTACAAACTAATTACAGTTTCTTCTTTTTATTTATATATGATGAAAAAAATCTTAATCTGGTCTCAGTCTCGTCTCGGTCTCGACCAGTTCCGGTCTCAGACTTGACTTGGACTTGACTACTGAAAGTCTTGGTCTTGACTCGGACTTGATGTGTCCCAGTCTTGGTCTTGACTACAGCACTGTTTAGGTTATTCTGATGCGAGTGCATATTGGGTGATTTTGTAGAGCAGTGGTTCTCAAACTGTGGTTCAAGTACCACTGGTGGTACATGAAGGAGCACGAGGTGGTATGCCAGATGATCTCGGAAAATGTACTGAGTAATTATTTAATTTTAATTAAATAATTACATTTAAATTCAGGAATCTAAAATAGATGTAAATTACAAATCATGTGTAAATTACATACAGTATGTTTCAGACTATTCATAATTTTGTTTTAATGAAATTCATTTGTGTTTTGCATACTACACAGACACCCGTAGTTCATTACGTCTACATTGTGCTAACTGCTTCCCAAAATTCGATTTTTATAAGACATTTATCAGTACGTTTTTTGCATTTATCTGAAAAAATTGTTTAAAATAAATGCCTCAAATTAATAGACTGCTATATCATGGCTGAAGGTAGCACATACCAGGAGCAATGAGCCCAAACCGATAAATCAAACACACCTGTTGAATGCATCGATGATAAACTTAATTAATTACCTGCCCTTGCATTCCCTGATGCTAATTTAGACACATGAAGCACTGATAGTGTTAGCAAGCTCTGAAAAAAGCACTATGAAATGATATGATGCAAATTTAAGTTTAGGATTCACCTGTAGTGGGACAGAATAAGACCCAAGACCGTAATGCGTTGTGTGCTCTGAGATTCTCAGCAATGAGAGAATGAAACCTGCACATCTGAGAAGACGTGAGCACTAAACATGCTCATTTGAAGAATAATCCTGTAGATTCTGCTAAATATCCCTACTGTGTTTCTGTCATGAGACTCATAGGTGGTACTTTGAGGTTTTGTCTTGATATTTGGTGTAAAAAGTTTGAGAACGACTGTTGTGGAGCACCTGCAAGCTACACGACATTGCAAGTGCACATGGTACAATGTCACGTTGTCCGATGTGACTGACAAAAAAGGTGTAATGAGCAGATACGGCTGGAAGGGAACGAGTGCTTATTCATGTGTGTGCAAAATGGAGGGTGCGTCAGCAAGTGTCTAAAGAGGCCACTTTCTGAATTTGAATGCACGGGTGACAGTGCGTCATTGTTCACTGATGTGTGCGGTTTCTCAGCGTATATCGCTGCTTCCATGGGAACCCGTGCGGGTGCGTGCATGCGCTCATGTGCATATATGCTTGCATATACGTTCATCATTTGGATCGGGGCTATGAAATGTATGTGCATACGCTGGGTTGGCATCAGGAGACAAGCCCAGCGTGTATGAATGGAGCTGCACATGCCAGGTCAGGTGGCCGAGCATGCAGACAGGAGGTGGTCTGTTTCGCACAAGCACTAATTGGGGCGAGGGTCAACTTTACAAGATGTGCGTTCAGTCCACACTGAGGGAGAGAGAGTGAGAGAGAGGGATATGAGAAAGAGAAATGCGAAGAGGGCGTTTGCCCAGTTCTCTCACTTGCAGGATGTCTGTAGATCACTGGCTGGTTGACTGTGCTGTGCACTAATGGAGCTGGCAGGGCGGAATCAATTACTGGCCAGCGGAGATTTTCCCACAGGTCTGAGCTTGGGAAAGCCGCAGTGCTGCTCGGCCAAGACAGCTGGCACCGAGCAGCCACTGGCAAGGGAGACAGTGCCCCTCAGACAGGGACCTTTCTCTCTGATAAAATTGTGATGGATGATTATTTATGTAGACTTACTGCCAGGCCATTCGTAAACAACCTATTTAACTGCCTCTGCTGTTGCCAGTGCTGAGTAAAGTAAGCCTTTTAGTCTTGCACTTTGTGGATGGTCATAGATCTTTCACGTTTTGCACCAAAAGTATGTCCTTTGTAAAGCGCAGGCCATTTCCCTTTTTTCTACTGTCTTCTTAAAGGAAAACTGCTCTGTTTTTATAAACGCAACACAATCTAACGTCTATCTGTAGCATATGCATGACTATGACAAATAATCATTTTGAGATGTTTCCCTGTACTAAGGAAAATCAGAAAACATGACTTTTATGCACTCAATGGACACTTTCTTAGGTACACCTTGCTAGTACCGGGTTGTACCCATTTTTGGCTTCAGACTGGCAGACTGGCAACAAGGTGCTGGAAAGATTCCCTCATAATTTGGTCCCTATTGACATTGTGCAGTTGCTGCAGATTTGTCGGCTGCTCAACTACATCCCAAAGGTACTCTATTGGATTGAGATGTGGTGACTGTGGTGGCTACTTGAGTACAGTGAACTCATTGCCACCTTCAACCAGTTTGAGGTTATTTTAGCATCGACATGGTGTGTTGTCCTGCTGGAAGAAGCCATCAGAAGATGGTACACTGGTCATAAAGGGATGGACATGGTCAGCAACAATACACAGGTAGGCTGTAGTGTTTAAAGGATGCTCTTGTTGGTATTAAGGGGAATAAAGTATGAATAAAAAAATCCACACACCATTACATCACCACCAGCCTGAACGGTTGATACAAGGCAGAATGGATTCAGGCTTTCATGTTGTTTATGCAAATACTAACCCTACCACCCAAATGTTGCAGCAGAAATCAAGACTCATCAGACCGTAAAGTTTTTTTCAGTGCTCTATTGGATTGAGATCTGGTGACTGTGGAGTTTGAGTACAGTGAACGCATTGTCATGTTCAAGAAACCAGTTTGAGATGATTTAGCTTTGTGACATTGCATGTACTAGATGGGTACTCTGTGGTTATAAAGGGATGGATATGGTCAGCATCAAAACTCAGGCAGGCGGTTGTGTTTAACCAATGCTCAGTTGGTATTAAGGGTTCCAAAGTGTGCCAATAAAACATGCTCTACACCATTAGATTACCACCAGCAGAAGCTGTTTGTGCCAAATTCTGTCCCTTTGTTGTCCAGTTTTGGTGAGCCTGTGTTAACTGTAGCCTCAGTTGCCTGTTCTTAGCTGACAGGAGTGGCAGTGACAGGAGTGTTGTCTTCTGCAACTCTAGCCCATCTGCCTCAAGGTTCAACCTGTTGTGGCTTCAGAGATGCTCTTCTGCACCCCTCAGTTGTAATAAGTGGTGAATTGAGTTACTGTTGTTGTTCTATCAGACCAAACCAGTCTGGCCATTCACATGGATGTTTCTCTTTTTAGGACCATTCTCTGTAAACCCTAGAGATGGCTGTGTGAAACTCCAGGAAGATCAGCAGGTTCTGAAATATACACCAACAACCATGCCACATTCAAAGTCACTTAAATTACCTTTCTTCCCCATTTTGATGTTCGGTTTGGGATTCATGTCTGCATGCCTAAATTAACTGAGTTGCTGCCATGTGATTGGCTGATTAGATATTTGCATTAATGAGCAGTTGAACAGGTGTACTGAAGTGAATTTATCAATACCTGTTTCAAAAAGGTGGCTATAATGCAAGTTCCAAACCATAACAACTATGATCTGTATACAGCAAGCACAAATTGTTCCTGTGAATAAATAGTATAATGATAATTTGAACAAGAACAGTTTCCCTACTGCACTGAAGAAGTATTTTATTTTACTTTATTTTTTATTTTTTGCATATTTTCCAGCTTTTTGAAGAAAACCACAAAATTTCATAATTTCCCAACTTTTATGTACATGACAGATGACTAACAAGGCGCTGAACTGTCAGCAAGCAGTAGATACTAGATAACTCCTGTCAATGTCAGATAACCTATTTGTCAGATAACTCCTTTGTCAGTGTGAGCTAGAGTAAAACTGACAAACGTTGCTTTAGTGGGGAAAGTGAGTGGAAGGTATGGCTATACATTATTTCAGCTTGTTAATTCAACACATAATGGTAAATCAGGAGTGTGTCTTATATTCTATCAAGCTAATATGTTACTTTTTCATTGTTTATAAGTAAAATGCTGACATGTAAGGGCAAATGCTTCTCAGGGTTAAATTCCTCAGTAATCTGTTGTATTTTTTAGTGTCAAATTCGGTTTTGGGGGCATTTTGAACAGAAAAAATGGTCCAATTCTAGTCGTTACTGCTCGTACCTGCTCGTTACTCTGCGCACTTTCTTAAACTTGTGTATGAGTCGAGCTGCTAACCTGTTTCAGCCTAAACTCGATTCACGATTCGTGATTCATGATTCAGTACCCAGTGATTCAGTGATTCCTGTGATCAGTGAATTGAATCTCCGCTATTTTTATTCTGTTTTCCTTTATTTTTGCATCTACAGTACAATATTCGTAGTGCAAATAAGTATCCTATGGGTCCTAAAAAGGGTTGTTTTGACTGCCAGCCGAAAGCAAAAGTTCACCAATAAAATAAGTGTTTATACTTTACTTTACTCACTTTCAATCCATTACTCACTAAATTACATGGGTTTTTTCAAAACTTTATTATAAAGCTTTATAATAAGTGTTAAGGCTTTTGGCCAACTGTTGATTAATGTAAGTGTTTAATACATTAACTTATCATTATCTGTCATAGGCTTTGCTATAATTCTCTACCATACACTCGTTAAAACTGTTTTAGACTTTTTTTCTTAATTCCCCCACAGAACAGATAGCTGTGTCAAAATTATTGTCTGTGGTAGGAAATAAGTTGGAAATTCTTCTCTTTTGGTGTAATGATTTTTTGAATCATCCTGATAAGGAGCGTATCTAGACTACTTGTACTGGGGCACTCCCTCTGCTTGACAGTCAGTCATGGGGGAACAAATTTACATTAAAAAAGCCTGTTAAACACTAAATAGATTAAGTGATTTAACACTAAAGTGGGTGTTGTTTTGCATGGATGAGAAATTAAGAACAAATTTACAATTATATAACGTTTTTATTTATGCTAGACATTTCATTTTATTCCCTGCACAGCACAGATAGATTTGTCAAAATTGTTATTAGTGATAATCACACACAGAGTTAGAGGAAGGAAAGAAGTTGAAAATTCTTCTCTTTAAGGCGTCAACATGTATTGAATCGTCCTAACCTCAACGCCAAGATATTATTGTCAGTTGTTACTGTCATTTTTTTCAATATTTCCAATTAGCAGCACAAAATGTGGACTCTCATCCTGAGTGGCAGTCTCAGAAGCACATGCACTTGTTGTTTTGGCCCTCTGATGTTAACTGAACAAGGGGACTGTGGTGGCCTAGCGGGTAAGGTACTGGACTATGGACCAGAAGGTCCAGGGTTCAAATATCACCTCTGCCAAGCTGCCACTGTTGGGTCCTTGAGCAAGACCCTTAAACCTCAATTGCAGTCTTGTAAGACTGTATCAATTGTAAGTCGCTCTGGATAAGGGCGTCTGCTAAATGTAAATGTAAATGTTAACAGGACATCTGTGAGCATGTTTGTGTGTGCTTTATTTTGACTGTGTGTATTTGTGTATGTGTTCAACGACGAGGGTGCATGTGTGTGAAACAGGTTAAAAACGAAGGAGAAGGGCGGAAGAGAGATATCATGTTTCAAAGTGTGCATGAAAAGTGGAACTGCAGGATTTGTTTCCCCAACTGAGATTTATTCAACCAGACTCCCTCAGGACATGTCTCAGGACACTGACACAGACATGTCCACAAAGAGGACACTTGGTCCTTATAACTGCAAGTATATGACCACACACACACACACACACACACACACACACACACACACACACACACACACACACACACACACACAAAAATGCTGTATTGCTCTGATTTCCATGTACTTGCATATTACTTTAAGCAAGACCTGCATTTCCTCAAGTGCTTGCAAAACAGTGATAAAACCCACACACAACACACAAGGGTGCACAGGGGGGATGCACACGGGGGCCGGGACACAGCGAGCACTAGCAGCCAGGGGGGCGGGGGCCACACACACACACACACACACACACACACACACACACACACAAAATGCTGTATTGCTTCTGATTTACCATGTTACTGCATATTACTTTTTAAGCAAGACCTGCATTTTTCCTCAAGTGCTTTGCAAACAGTGATAAAACCCACACACACACACACACACACACACACACACACACACACACACACACACACACACACACACAAATGTATTCTAGTACTGGGCAATCCCATGTTCTTGCATATTACTATTAAACTAAGTAATGAGTCAAGTCGCATGACTCTTTTCAGCCGAAACTCATTTCATGATTCATGATTCAGTTCACAGGGATTCAGGGACTGAATCTTTTTGGCTTTCAGACTGAGCAGTTAGCATTAGCAGCTAGAGCCCTGAGTTTTGCTTTTACTTTTCACTTTCAGTCCAGTACTCACTAAATCATAAATCAGGGAGCACCTGTACAATACAACTCCATTAATGCATATAATGCCTTATACAGTGTGGATTTTCTGGGGTCTGGGATGGATTCATTCAATTTGCATTATTCGTTATGGGAATACTTGCTCTGTACTCGTCTTTTTCTGGACCAGTGTATTTCCTCACGTGCTTGCAAACAGCGATAAACCTCATACATTTCCTGGAAAATAGAGTATAATAATAATGAATATATTTTAATGTATTTAAACATGTTAATCATACCAATTTTATCACATTAAACAATATTAATCACACTTGTTTGCATTTGGCCTTTAGCCTTTGCTTGTATTATTATTCTTATTATCATTATGAAATAAATTGTGTAACGCCGGCTTAGAGGAAGGAGACAAAGGTGGCGACTGGATCAAAACAAGGCAGTGTTTATTTGAAGCGACAGGCTATAAATGTGGTCAGAGACAGTCCAAGGTTGGAAACGGTAGATGGTAGATGCCGAAATGGAACAGAGCGTAAGAGGTTGAGACGAGAGTCAAGGTCGGAGACAGAACGGGATCAGAACCGGGTATGTGATGCGATATACAGTGCTGAGAAACAAGGACAGAACCAAGTGACTTAGCAACAAGAGTGCACAGAATGAGGGTAGAAATCTGAGAGCACGAGGTCTGAGAGATGAGCAACAGGTGTAAAGAATTAGAAGGAAGGAGAAAGAGAGCGTGGTGGAAGGTGGCCGTGGTCTGCTGAGCTGACAGTGTTTTTTTCCCCTTTAAAAGTAGTGCAAAGCCACTCAAATGGACAATATCAGCTTTTCTTCGTATTCATTAAATAAACCCAAAACACAACAGTGATCATCAGAAGAAAACCTTTCTAATGCAAAGTATTGATGTCTTTAGGTGATTAGAAACAGCATGTGGATGAGCATGTGTTTTCTTCTGTGCCAGGCATGTTGTCAAAAGGCATGATATACAGTAAAGAAAAAAGCTGTTTAAGGTAGAGTCCAAAATGATGTACAATATTGCCCTATGTAGGCTGACAGAGCTACGTAAGGGCACTGAGGGAGACTTTTAATGGGAATTTCACAGAGTCCTCTGTGCAAATGAGCCCTGAATGAAATCAGACCGATTCCGACTGTAATGTATACAGATATGTGTAAGCATGCGGTGCTGTGACACCTGGGGTGGTGAGAAGCTGGTGAGAAACAGGGTGTGTGGTTGGTTAACATAGCAGGAGGCAAATGCCTGGTGTTTATTTGCTATGGGAGCACTGGAGCATGGTGTGTGTTTGTGTGTGTGCGTGTGTCTATGGGAGGGTAAGTTAGTTTATTCTGAGGAAGAGGTAAGAGGTGGGGTGAGTATGACATTTCACAGAGGTGTCAGATTTGAGTGTGTGTGTTGTGTGTGTCTGTGTGTGTGTGTCTGTGTGTGTGTCTGTGTGTGTGTGTTATCTAAAGCCAGACAGGATACACAAATCACAAAATCACTCCTCACATTCCCCTCCTCCGTCAATTAAATTCAGTCGACTTCAGCGTGCTTCAGGGAAATGACAAACAGCAATAGATTTATATAGACAAAACTTATGTTTATATTTATAATAAATACATATTTAAGAAGGCTAGGACTTCAAATGCAGACTCGATTGGCTATGTCCAAGAGACGATTGCAACACCAACCAGCCTTGCAAGATATCCAGGGCATGCTGTGCCCTCAGAGGACAGGCACCAGTCGCCCCATTTCTATTCTTTCTTAGAAATAAAGTTGACAGCATACACAAACCAACCAAACATTTTCTTAATGGAAAATTCTCCTTTCTCAAAATATATAGTATATAAAAAAGTAAAAATACAAGAACGGACAAACCATTTCTCTTTCGGACTATTGCAGTTTAGATAATTGCAGCATAACATCTGTTTGGACAACTTGAATTCAACCAAGAACTATTTGGGTGGTGGATTATTCTCAGCACTGCAGTGACACTGATGTGGTGGTGGTGTGTTAGTGTGTGTTGAGCTGGTATGAGTGGATCAGACACAGCAGTGCTGCTGGAGTTTAGAACACTTCACTCACTGCCCACTTTATTAGAGACATTCACTGTGTTGCTCCGCCTTGTAGGTGTAAAGTCAGAGACAGTAGCTCGTCTTTTGTTGCACAGTTTGTGTTAGTCATCCTCTAATCTTTCATCAGTGCTCGCTGGATGCTGCCTGCAGGATGGTGGTGGCTGGACATTTTTTGTTAATGGACGGTTTTCAGTCCAGCAGCGACACGGATGTGTTTACCAGCTGAACACACCACCGCCACATCAGTGTCACTGCAGTGCTCAGAATGATCCACCACCCAAATAATACCTGATCTTTGGGGGTCCTGACAATTAGAGAACAGAGTAAAGGGGATTAACAAAGAATGTAGAGAAACTGCAGTCTGTAATTGTAGAACAACAGCGTGCAGTGAGAACTAAAACTTAAAGAAAGAATAAGCAGAATATAAATAGAAAAATATAGAATGCCTAAGACGTTTGCACAGTACTCTACTCCACATTGCTCTAGTGCTAGTTGTGATTTGTGTCATGTATTACTTGCATTGAGCATACGCCCTTATCCAGAGCCCCTTTTAATTGACCTGAGCAATGAGGCCTTGATCCCAACAGTGGCAGCATGGCAGGGTCAGCATGTGAACTCACAGCCTTCCAATTAGTATTCCAAAGTCTTAACCGCTGAATCACCATTGTCTCACGGTACTATAATGAATTTCCATTTCTGACCATGAATCCATGGAGCTCTATCATTGTACCGCAGCATTCGAACCATGTCGAACTCTGTTGCATGGTGATTGGTGTGAACTTCACAGACACCCCAGTGTGATCAGGCCTGGGACCGCACTTAAGCATTCTTTCCAGGAACCCAATCATTTGACTCGGTCAACTATGCCTTTGTTCCACTCATACTCACATTCCAACTATCTCATTACAAGCACACAGACACACACATGCTGTTAGAGAGTGCACACTCGTTCACATCTGTTTATATTACCCAAGTCCAGACACACTCACACAAACACTCAGACACACACTAACCACTCTCATGCCATCATGGTCCCAGTAGCCAGAATGTCACGAAACTCAAAGATTCTCTTCGGCTCTCCTGTGGAGTCCCTTCCCCCTTCCTGAAATCAAACTGTTGTAGCACCATTTCAGTGCTCTAAACCCAGCATACACAGTACGTATGAAGTCCATCCAACCAACAGCCATTCACATTAATACAGTCGTATGAAAACGTTTGGGCACCCCTGATAATTTTCATGATTTTTCTTTATAAATCATTGGTTGTCCAGCTCAGCAATTTCAGGTAAATATATCATATAGCAGATGAACACCATGATATTTGAGAAGTGAAATTAAAGTTATAGGTTTTACAGAAAAAGTGTGCAGTAATTATTTCAAACAAAATTAGGCAGGTGCATAATAAATTTGGGCACCCTTGTCATTTGAATACCTTTAGCACTAATTATTGGAACACAAAATATGTTTTGTAAGCTCACTGACCCTTGATCTACATACACAAGTGAGTCCAACTATGATAAAGGGTTAAGGTGGCCAATTGGAAGTTTTTCTCCTCTTTGCATCTTCTCTGAAGAGTGGCAATATGGGAGCCTCAAAACAACTCTCAAATGGCCTGAAAACAAAGGTTGTTCAACATCATGGTTCAGGGAAAGGGAAAAGCTCTCTCAGAGATTTCAGCTGTCAGTTTCCACTGTGAGGAACATAGTGAGGCAATGGAAGACCACAGGCACAGTTTAGTTAAGAACTCCCGAAGTGGCAGACCAAAGAAAAATCTCAGATAGGTAGAGGTGAAGGATGGTGAGAAACAGTCATAGTCAAGCCACAGGACACCTCCAAAGGACCTACACCCTAATCTGTGCAGATGGTGGTCACTGTTCATGTTCAACGATCCAGCGCACTTTGCACAAGGAGAGTCTGTATGGGAGAGTAATGCAGAGAAGCTTTTCTGCAGGACCCGCCACAAAACAGAGTCACTTGATGGTGTGCTACAAAGACATTTGGGACAATCCAGCTTCTTTTGGGAAAAAAGGTGGTGTACTGATGAAAACTAATTGAGTTATTTGGGGAACATAAAAGGAGCGGAAAAGAAACAAAGCCATCCCAAGACAAAACACTGCTACCCCAAGTAAAAATTTGGTGCGGTTCCATTCATGCTGTGGGACTGTGTGGCAGTTGCAGGTACTAGGAATCTTGTTAAAGTGAGGGTCGCATGGGATTCCAGTTAAGATCTCCAAGATTCTTGAGAAACAAAGTTCAGAATCAGTGACAAAGTTGCACCGAGGCCAACGACCCCAAAACCCTGCTCAAAATCTACTAAGGCATTCATGCAGAGGAACCAGTACAACGTTCTTGAATGGCCATCTCCGTCCACAGACAGGAATATTACTGAAAATGGGGGCGTGTCCAGGCTAGGAAACCCATTCAAACCTGACTGAAATGAGTGTTCTAAAGAAGAATGCGTTCCCAAAACCACCTTCAACCCAGAATCCAGACTGAAGATGTAGGAAGCTTTTTAGCGGCTGTTTCTTTCTACAAAAGGAGGATCTACTCTAAAGATTGAAGTAATTTCTGTTGGGGTTGCCCAAATTTATGCACCTGCCTAATTTTGTTTGAATAATTACTGCACACTTTCTGTAAATCCTATAAACTTCATTTCACTTCTCAAATATCACTGTGTTCATCTGCTATATGATATATTTAACTCAAGTTGCTGATCTGAACAACCAATGATTTATAAACTAAAATCATGAAAATTATCAGGGGTGCCCAAACTTTTTCATACGACTGTAAGTTAATATTAATATGAGGTCTTAAAAACAGATTATAATAGGAAATAAAAACCTATGCAGCAACATTGATTTACTTTGCATTAACTACTTGCATAAGTAGGAACTACATTACGGTCTGTGTCGCAGATTTCTCTGCCTAAAAGACATATGAAACATTTGAACTCTGCTTAAAGTGTTTAAAAGCTGCTTCTGCATGACCTATTCTGGAAATTAGTGTTCCTTCAAGCATTCCCTCTTGGTTGTGTGCAGCCAGCGAGATATGATAAATGATATTTATATGCCATCGTGTACATTTATATTTTGGTTCTACAGTGTGTGTAATTTTTAATGTGTGCTTGTTCTGTATATTGTCGTGTATTTGAACAGCTTGATGGTGGATTTGATGACTGTGAAGTGCAACATGTGCAAAAGAAGAATAGATCAATTAGTAATGCAAAAAAATTGTGTTGTGTATTTCCTGGAGGGAGTGTCATGCATAACAGTTCAGGCTTCAGATGCTGTGTAGATGGTAGCGTTCCACTCGTGTTTTCAGCGGTATCTCGGATGCATTTATGTATCGGTTGTATGCAGTTTTCTAGTGAAGATACAATTTCTATTTCCATTACAGTAGCATAAGAAGACTATGGTAATGACTGGTCAACGTCCATTTTGGTCTCTGTCCTGTTTCACAGAACGTAATGCGATCATTAAGTAGCGCATACCTGTATACCAATTAGGGAACCACTAGAAGATGCACAATGATGCAAGTTATTAACAATACATGAACATTTTAAATGGAGTTTTCTTGCGCCCTTTTTTTGGTTAGTTTTCTTTGGGTTGTTTTTATATGAATGTTGATTAGTTTGGATTTTGTTCCTCTGCATTTTTGTGTCATTTGCTTTTATTTATTCGTGGTCCTTATGATCTGTAGTATTTCCAGGATTTCTAATCTTGTTCATTCTCTGACTTGGTGAGATGAATGAGGTGTGTTGGTATCAGGAACAACACTACAATGTTCAAGACTGTGAAACACTTTAAACTACTCTTTCTACTTCCAACTATTTTCTGGGAAATTTTCTAATAAGCAGCAATATTACAAATAAACATAATGAAAAATACTATATTCTTAATATAATAAAATCAACATAGTTTTTTCAGCAGACAGCTGGTCTGATTTGGATTAAGGAGGAAATGGTGTTTGCACTACAGAGGTCCAAAGTTCCATAGTTTTGAGGCAATTTTACCCTCCCACCAACTTGGTGAGATCAAGGAAGTCGGCCCTGTGTTCTTGTGTGTGCGTGCAGGAGTGTAGAATCAAAGAAGCTCAGCTAAATAGGAGCTGACAAGACCATGTAAGTCTTTCCAAGCGTAAAGAGGTCACACTTTCTTTTATGTCACAGTAAGTAGGTAGTATTTAAAAAGCATATATGTGGTAGTTACAGCTAATGTCATACAGATTGTTGTAGAATTAAATTAATAATTATAGTTATAGTTTAATATACAGTACATACATACACACTTACTGACAAAAAATAATCCTCATAATCCATCACACCAACCGTTGGGGCATTGTGTCTCTCCACGAGGCCTCCATATTTGAACCTGACTGTTGTCGGATCCCAGACAGAACCTGAATTCATCGCTAAAGACGATACAGTTCCAGTCTGTAGCAGTCCAGGTTTCTCGTTCACGACACCACTGCAAACGAAGGTGATGGAATAATACAATATTACATATTAGTGAGTGGCAAAAGTATTAGCAGTTCATTTGAAGGTGAAATTAGAGTCAGGTGTTTTCAATCAATGGGATGACAATCAGGTGTGAGGGGGCACCCTGTTTTATTTAAAGAACAGGGGTCTATCAAAGTCTGCTCTTCACAACATGTTTGTGGAAGTGTATCACGGCACGAACAAAGGAGATTTGAGGACCTCAGAAAAAAGAGTTGTTGATGCTCCTAGGACGGAAAAGGTTACGAAACCATCTCTAAAGAGTTTGGACTTCCACCCAATCCCCCAGTCAGAAGATTGTGCTACAAATGGAGGAAATTTCAAGACCATTGTTACCCTCCCAGGAGTGGTCGCAACAAAGATCACTCCAAGAGCAAGGGGTGTAATAGTTGGCGAGGGTCACAAAGGACCCCAGGGTACTTCTAAACAACTAAGGACCTTTCTCACAGTGGGCTAATGTTAATGTTCATGAGTCCACCATCAGAAGAACACTGCACAACAATAGTTATGCAGGGCAGGGTGCAAGGAGAAACCACTGCTGTCCAGCAGAAACATTGCTGCTATCTGCAGTTTGCTAAAGATCACGTGGACAACACCAGAAGGCTGTTTGGAAGGGGGGGGGGGGGGGGGGGGGGGGGCCGGGGGGGGGGGGGGGGGGGGGGGCGGGGGGGGGGGTGGGGGCTGGGGGGTGGGGGGGGGGGGGGGGGGGAGGCGCAGGCGGGTCTGGGTGCGGCGTCGCGATGGGCGGGGGGGGGTGGGGGGGGGGGGGGGGGGGGGGGGGCGCGGGGGGGGGGGGGCGTCTGTGGGGGGGGGTGGGGGGGGGGGGGGGGCAGGGGGTGGGGAGTGGGGGGGGGGGGGGGGGGGGGGGGGGGGTTGGGGGGGGGGGCGTGTTGGCGGGGGGGGCGGGGGGGGGGGCGGTGGTGGGGGGGCGGGGGGGGCGGGGGAACATATCAAAAAAAAATAGGGGGGGTGTGGGGGGTGCTGTGGGGTTGTGTTGGGGTGGGCGGGGGGCGGCGGGATGTGGGGGGGTGGGGGGGGGGGGGGGCAGACGGATGTACAAATAAACACGGGGGGCTCAAAGGGTGTCGCAGTGCTGCATGGTTCGGTGGGTGGTTCAGTTGGCGTTATTGTCTTTGATTGTGTTTTTGTTTTTGGTTTTTGTTTTTGGGGTTTGTTTTTTTTGTTTTGTGGTCAGCGAGGGATTGTTTTTTTTGTTTTTTTTTTCTTTGTCTTTGGGGGGGGGGGGGGGGGGCGGGGGGGGGGGGGGGGGGGGGGGGAGGGGGCAGGGGGGGGGGGGGGGGGGGGGGGGGGGGGGGGGGGGGGGGGGGGGGGGGGGCAGTTTGCTAAAGATCACGTGGACAAACCAGAAGGCTGTTGGAAGAATGTTTTGTGGACGGATGAGATCAAAATAGAACTAGAAAGCGTTATGTTTGGAGAAAGGAAAACACTGCATTCCAGCATAAGAACCTTATCCCATCTGTGAAACATGGTGGTGGTAGTATCATGGTTTGGGCCTGTTTTGCTGCATCTGGACCAGGATGGCTTTCCATCATTGATGTAACAATGAATTCTGAATTATATCAGAGAATTCTAAAGGAAAATGTCAGGACATCTGTCCATGAACTGAATCTCAAGAGCAGGTGGGTCATGCAGCAAAACAACGACCCTAAGCACACAAGTTGTTCTACCAAAGAATGGTTAAAGAAGAACAAAGTTAATGTTTTGGAATGGCCAAGTCAAAGTCCTGACCTTAATCCAATCCACATGTTATGGAAGGACCTGAAGCGAGCAGTTAATGTGAGGAAGCCCATCAACATCCCAGAGCTGAAGCTGTTCTGTATGGAGGAATGGGCTAAAATTCCTCCAAGCCGGTGTGCAGGACTGATCAACAGTTACAGGAAATGTTCAGTTGCAGTTATTGCTGCACAGGGGGGCCACATCAGATACTAAAAGCAATGATTCACATACTTTTCCCACTCACTAATATGTGATATTGGATCATTTTCCTCAATAAATAAATGACCAAGTATAATATTTTTGTCTCATTTGTTTAACTGGGTTCTCTTTATCTACGTTTAGGACTTGTATGAAAATCTGATGATGTTTTAGATCATATTTATGCAGAAATATAGAAAATTCTAAAGGGTTCACAAACTTTCAAGCACCACTGTACACTGGTTCACGTTCACTCGTTGAGTCTTTGTTTTATCTGGCTGATCTTCCGTGTTGTTCATAATACTGTTTATAGATGCATTTTTGGCTTCCATCAAACAAAAGTACCAGGTCCATCATATGCCTACACAGTGTCATAACAGTACATTACTGTATTTTATATAATTATTGTGAATTTCCATAAATTAAAAATGTATTAGTGCCATTTAGGGATGCTGTGTAGATGGTAACGTTCCACTCATGTTTTCAGTGGTATCTCTCACATTTGTTTATTGCTTTCTTTTGAAAATACCCTTTAAATGTATATTATAAAAAGATAATTTCTAAATATGCATGTAAAGTAACAGCAATGATAAATCATTTCTAAATATGGATGTACGACCCATATTAACCTTTTGTAGGCCAAGTATTACAACTACAGCTACATGTTTAACTATTACCCCTTTAAGGCCCATAAAATGTGTCGTGTATTCATGGTCTATAATTCAGCCATAGTTGCCAGCACTGAGAATGAAAATAAAACTATTTACTAGGAACTAACTGATATAGAAAGTCTGTAGACATTGTTTTTTATTGAAATTACATAAGAACTGCTTTGGTAAGAGATTTTTTCATGTCTCCCCTAAAGCCTGATGAATGCTGTGTTCTGAACAGGCTTCTGACAGATTCAGAGAGTTGGATATGAGGCCATTTGGAAAAGTCACTCTGCGTAACAGAAGTGTCAGAACTTATGCCATGTACGTCTATGCATCGCTTGCTACCACCAGCGCAACGTATTGGTTTTTACCACATTTTCCGGTAGCCAGGATGTAGTGCGGTTTTCTAATCCCAGTGGCAGAACAGGTTGGAGAAACAATGCATCATCCCATTTACTTAGCAAACACATGTAGTGTATTCTTAATCTACAGTGTATTTTTGTGGAATATGGGGTTTAGGGGTTGTTTTCTGTAGAGAGTGTGGGACAGCAGGTGGTGTTAGTGCTACATATCGTACTGTCTCAGGTTGTAGTCAGTGTTTTCTTTGAAGCTTGGTATGTTCTAAATGCGTTCACTTATTTTTGCTCCTTTTTCCAATCACACTAAAGTATGACAGAGGATTGGTTACATAAATGTGAGTGATAATAAATGGGTGAGTACGTGAGTGAGTGGACCCTGCAATGGACTGGCTCCCTATCCAAAGTGTATCCTGTCCTTGCACTCAGTGTTTCCAGAACAGACTGAACTATTGCTACAGACTTATTTGCCTAGATAAATTTGTTTCATTCTTACATTTATCATCTAAGCCTCCCAAGGAGGATGGGTCCCTTTTTTAGTTTAGGGAGTTCTTCCACTATCGCCCTAGACTTGCTCAATTTGGGATTGGCCCTAGATATTAGAATATAATCTAAAATTGTAAAGCTGCTTTGAGACAATGCTCCATTGTAAAAAGCGCTACAGAAATAAATCTGACTTGACAAGGACAAAGCGGCTACTATAGGTAAAGGTAAATAGTCAGCTACATGACTGTTCATAAGTCTTAGGTCATCATTAATTTTGTTGCTATAGCAATGGTATAATGACCATATATAACACATTGTAGATCAGTTTGTTAGCGTTAGCATATCTTCACCTTTTCATACTGTTGCCTTTCCATAAAAGTAATTTTTGGTTGCTACCCTTCCAAAAAGACCATTCCTGATCAAGCTTCTTCAGACTGTAGAAGGGTCAATGTGGCACCGCGATGAAGCTGTCACATGCTGCTACTGCTCAAGTGTAAGGGGAGATCACACTAAATACTTTCCACTCTAGTCTATTGAAGCAGTTATTTCTGATTTATTTAATACTGCTTACAAATTTCCTGTATTTTCCGGTTGTTTTCCAATAAAGACACTGATGAAGAATTATGTATGGTCATTATACCAATGGTATATCTAATCTAATGGTGGCCTAAGATTTTTTGCACAGTCTATGTTGTTACAGTATCTTGCCAAACAAATTTTCTCAAACTGAAAAATGCAACTACCACTTGTTTGATGCACAAGTATGAAACTCATATTGCTTTGATAGTTCATGGCCATTACACGCAAGTCAGAGAAGTACTTGTAGCAAAGCAAAAATCAGACTAAAGCCCACTCTTGTTTGGAGTGTAATATGCGTTATATGTAGGTGTATTTCACTTTTTTCTATTAATAAGACTTTAACGGGAGCACCCGCACTATACACAATCAGCATACCTCATAAAGAACGGGAATAATTCACGCTAGGGTAACGTGTAATGTGTGAACCTCCTCCACCCCCTCCTTTTTGTGTCCTCCTGGCTTCTGCAGTTGCTGAGCAGCAGGTATAGGGTGTCGTAATGGTGTGCACACAGGATGCAGCAGGCCATATGAGCGTGCCTGCCGGAGTTGACACAGTAAACCAATCCGGGTGAGCCGCTGTGCCCAGGGGCCTGTGGGACCAACAGGGGAAGTGGCTGACATACACACACACGTGCGTGCACAGACACGCACACACACAAGCACGGACACACACCCATGCAGTGAATGCTGGCAGTGGGAGAGAGTGCTGGCTGAGCGACGCTCACACGGAGATTGGGTTACAGCTGAATTAGATCAGAGCTGTGGGAACCGGCACCTCATCAGGCGCACACACACATATAGGCACACGTGTGTACACATGGCTACACACGGCTGTGCTGTGTACATAAACACGTGCTGACAGATTGGGTCAGATTGGCAAACACACACACACGTACACACACACACCTCACACCTCACACATGCCCACAGATATGAGGTCTCATAAACACACATACACATTCATGCAATCCGACTTGTATATGTGCGCATAGGTGGAAGCATCAAGTGGGATCCAATAGGTTTCTGCTCAAAGGTTCACTGGATGACTTGTCCTTAAAGACGTAAGAAGCACAGGCTAAAGCCAACAACTCCATTTACTGCTGTTTTCACATGCAAATATCCCCAGTGTGTGGCGGCACACAGGGACTCATTCAAACCTATTCAAACCTGATCTGGCCACGCTCACAAAACGCAAGAACTAGGACCAACAACTGTGAGGAGAACCAAGCAGACAATCCCCAGCAGAACGCTGATGAGAATCACTTCATCTTTCCCCAGACAGGGGAGCAGAGTCCAGCACAAGTGTCGCAAGCAACTTTGGGTTTTCCTCTTGTTCGTTCTCACATGTTGAACCTGGCAGCAGCCGCACTGAGACTCTGCTGATCTCACAGCTGAACACAGATTTCACATCCTGTCCAAACTCTGAACAACATTACTTTCCTGCCAGAATGTCTTAAACGTCTGATTGTGGTAGCACCCCAAAGCTTTGCCATGTCCTGATGCTTATATGTCAAGGCACAGTAACACAGTTCGGCTTTTATTTATTTTATTTATGTATAATAATTTATTGATTGTGATATCATTTTATTAAAATATTGTGTTTATATATATATATATATATATATATATATATATATATATATATATATATATATACACACCCAGGTAGTCCTCGGGTTACGACGGTCTCGAGTTTTGACGTTTCGTGGTTACGACACATCTCCCATTTACTGCACAAAGCCTTGTTTCGCACTTAAGTGGTTTTGCGTCGTAAACATCATAACGCAAACTTCGTGTTTGCTGTGCGTGGCGGAAGAATACACGGTTACGCGGCTCGTTTTTTGATAATTACTGTGTTAGGATAGGATAAGTGCTTACAGTATGTTATTTATGTACAGTATGTACGTATGTTCCGACTTACACCGAAAATCGGTTTACGACGCCACCTAGGAACGGATCTGCGTCGTAAGTCGAGGACTACCTGTATATACGTGTGTATGTATTTTCTATATTTCTGCATACATATGACCTAATACTTCATCAGATTTTCACACAAGTCCTAAAAGTAGATCAAGAGAACCCAGTTAAACAAATGAGACATAAATATTATACTTGGTCATTTATTTATTGATGAAAATGATCCAATTTTAGTGAGTGGCAAAAGTATGTGAACCTTTAGGATTAGCAGTTAATTTGAAGGTGACATTAGAGTCAGGTGTTTTCAATCAGTGTGATGACAATCAGGTGTGTGTGGGAACCCTGTTTTATTTAAAGAACAGGGATCTATCAAAGTCTGCACTTCACAACACATTTGTGAAAGTGTATCATGGCACGAACAAAGGAGATTTCTGAGGACCTCAGAAAAAGAGTTGTTGATGCTCATCAAGCTGGAAAAGGTTACAAAACCATCTCTAAAGAGTTTGGACTACACCAATCCACAGTCAGACAGATTGTGTACAAATGGAGGAAATTCAAGACTATTGATACCCTCCCCAGGAGTGGTCGACCAACAAATTAATTGAATTCTGAATTCAAACAAATGAACAATGAATTCTGAATTATATCAGAGAATTCTAAAGGAAAATGTCAGGACATCTGTCCATGAACTGAATCTCAAGGGAAGGTGGGTCATGCAGCAAGACAACGACCCTAAGCACACAAGTCGTTCTACCAAAGAATGGTTAAAGAAGAATAAAGTTAATGTTTTGGAATGGACAAGTCAAAGTTCTGACCTTAATCCAATCAAAATGTTGTGGAAGGACCTGAAGCGAGCAGCTAATGTGAGGAAACCCACCAACATCCCAGAGCTGAAGCTGTTCTGTTCAGAGGAATGGGCTAAAATTCCTCCAAGCCGGTGTGCAGGACTGATCAAGAGTTGCAGTTATTGCTGCACAGGGGGGTCTCACCAGATACTGAAAGCAAATGTTCACATACTTTTGCCACTCACTAATATGTAATATTGGATCATTTTCCTTAATAAATAAATGATGTATTGAAGTATATTGAAGTAATTCTAAAGGGCTCACAAACTTTCAAGCACCACTGTAACACTTGGGTGTCAGTGCACCAACATGGTGTTCGAGGCCTGGAGGTGTCTATTCAGCCGAGTCGGGCTTCACACAGACATGTAGTTGACTGTGTGGGGAGGGATGGTCAGAGAGAAGCATCACCTGGCACTGTATCAGAGCCCCATGTGATGGACTGGCACTCCATGCCTGTGTCAAATCCCTGTGAAAACACAGAGCATGGGATAATGCTGCCTGGGTAGGGGTCACTGTTGTAGTAATAGTAATTACAATCCCATGCCCCATGACCACCCTGCATGTGAAGCTCTACCCATCAATACCAATCATTAGGCATTGCAGGTACCTGGGATCGAGTCACAGCAGTGCCTTTTGGACTCTGCAGTGGTGGACTCGCGTATTAGCCACGTATTAGTATTAGAGGTTAATGTTAGTACATGCATATTTAATCTTCCATGCACCCAACTACTTAAATAAATACAGTGGTATTTTGGTTCTTGACCACCTCGGAACTCGTTGAATTCAGGACGCATTTTGACTAGAAAAATTTGTCTCGATTCTCATCGTGTGCTTGGTACTTAAACTTTTATGATTCAAGCCGCGTGACTTGTTTCATCCAAAACTTGATTCACAATTCATGATTCACGATACAGTACACAGTGATGCAGTGGTTCAGATTCACAATAGCTCCGGCTCAGTGAAGATTTATCTTAGGTTTATCGTGTTTTTCTTTATTTTTACGAATACAGTACTGTATTCTAGTAAGTTCCCATGGGTCCTAAAAAGGTTAGTACTGACAGCTAACCAAAAGGGAAACAGGAACTGAATATTCCATAACACATCATTAGCAGATATGCTAGAGCCCTGAGTTCACCAATAGTGTTTTGCTTTTACTTTTTACTTTCAATCCATTAGTCACTAAATTACATGAGATGAGACCACCTTGGAACTTGTCAAATTTGGTTCTCGACGCATACTTAAAAAATTTGTATTTGCTCAGTACTCGGTGCACTCGCTTAGTTATGACTCGAGCCACGTGACTTGTTTCAGCTGAAACTTGATTCTTGATTCGTGATTCAGTACATGGTGATTCAGTGATTTGGATTCACAATATCCTTTGCTCATTGAAGATCTGCGCTGTGTTTGTCATGTTTTTCTGTATTGTTACATCTCCAGAACTGTATTCTTAGTGCAGATAAGTCTCCATGGATCCTAAAAAGGTTAGTTATAAGAGCCAACCGAAAGGAAATCGAAAGGAAACACAGGCTGCAGTTAGCTTAGCATCTATTCAGATGCCTCGAGTTCACTTAGAGTGAGTGTTTTGCTTTTACTTTCACTGTCAATCCATTACTCATTAAATTACATGATATTTTTCAACACTTTATTATAAAATAAACTTTGTCTTAATGATAATGATTTTGGCCAACTGTAGGTTAATGTAAGTGTTTTAAACATTAACTTACTTATCATTACTTATCATAGGCTCCGCTATGATACAGTATAGACTGGTCTACCAAACACCAAACTCACCAAATTTCTGAGGTAACCTGTGTTTGAGTTCTGGTGGTGACATCTGGTCAGCTCAGGCAACGCATGCCAGCACAGTTTTCTGTGCCTTAGGGAGAGAGGAGCAACAACCCCTGCCAGCCCTGTGATTGATTGCTGATGACTGGGATGCTGGGAAAGACCAGACGTGAATCCACTCTAAGCAGCAATGAACAACAGGTCAAAAAAGCTCCATGCCCTGCTCAGACATGTCACCTAGCTCTGAGGTGATGAAGGGTGCTGAGGTCTGAGGCCCAATTATCAATGCGCCCCCAGCTCCGTAATAAACCCTATGCATGCTGCACGTCCTCTCTCTGACCCTGACGCTTTAGCGTAAGTCATACCATCAGGGACCAACAGGAGGCACAAAGAGGAGTGAAAATGAGTGTGCTTATTCAGGGCTGGTGTGAATGAGCCGCCGTCACATTCCCTATCAGCAGCTGCAGCTGTGACCACACCATTACCTGCTGTCCTTTTATGGGTTCGACCACAGTTTAGATTGAAATATGGCCACACACAATAGCACACGAAGAGAGGGAACGGGAGAACACAAATGGTGATGGCGCTCACGGGATCCGGTTTCAGGCACTGGAGGTCCGGACGCAGGCTCCAAGCCTGGGAACAGAGAGCAGAGAGCGTCCTGTGTCAATAAGGAACAGTGGTCGGCCACAATGGGGCCAACTCCACACAACAGCACTGACAGACACCCACACAAAGCAAAGCCCTCCATTCTCACACAGCCCAGAGAATGGACCAGTGTGTGAGTGCCCAGGGGCATATTTGAACAGTACACACACACATACACACACACACACACACACACAGTGTAGCACCAGTGCAGGCTCTCACTCAGTGTAGTGTATAAACAAACAAACAAACACACACACACACACACACAAACAAACGCACGCATGTAGTGTAGTACCTGTGTACACTCTCAGTCACACAGCACAGTGTCTAAACAAACACATAGAGTACACACACAAACACACAAAGACATAGAGTGCCACCCCCACACACACAAATACGCAAACAGTGTAACACCAGTGCATGCTGTCACTCACATGGCACAGTGTGTAAACAAACACACACACCCACACTCACACAAACACACTGTATAACCAATGCCTGCTCTCACTCACACAGCACAGTGTGTAAACAAATACATAGAGTGCACACACACACACTCACACACACACACACACAAACAAATGCATATAGTGTAGCAGCAGTGCATGATTTCACTCACACGGCACAGTGTGCAAATAAACACACGGAGCTCTCTCTCTCTCTCTCTCTCTCTCTCTCTCTCTCTCTCTCTCGCTCTCGCTCTCTCGCTCTCTCTCCCTCCCTCTCTCACATACACACACATTGTATAACCAGTGCATGTTCTCACTCACACAGCACAGTGTGTAAACTAACGCAGGGCACACACCCCACACACACACAAACTCGCACACAGTGTGGCATCAGTGCATGCTTTCACTCACATGGCACACTGTGTAAACTAACACACAGTGCGCGTGCGCACGCACACGCATGCACGCACGCACGCACGCACACACACACACACACGCACACACACACACACACACCCAAACTCGCACACAGTGTCACCAGTGCATGCTTTCACTCACATGTGTAAACTAACACCCAGAGCATGCACACACACACACACACACATACACACACACACACACACACACACACACACACACACACACACACACACACACACACACACACACACACACCCAAACTCGCACACAGTGTCACCAGTGCATGCTTTCACTCACATGTGTAAACTAACACCCAGAGCATGCACACACACACACACACACACACACACACACACACAGTACCATTGCATGCTGTTACTGACATGGCAGAGAGCGAAAACGTGTGCGTAAACCCACAGCACACCTTCACAACATGTCAGATCTTTCTATAATGTGGGTACTTTCCATAGACATAATGATTACTGTAGCTAATTAATGCTACACTTACCCCTAACCCTAACCTTATCCTCAGTAACCTAAGAGAGATTTTTTTTATTATTTTGGTTATTCAAAAGAAAGTTGCAACTTCTGTAAAAAAAAAAAAAGATTTCCCTTTGAGGACCAGCAAAATGTCCTCACAAGGTAAAAGAAGTCATATATTTGCATCCTTGTAGGTTCCCACAATGTAACACCCATAAACCCCCCCACTTTTGATCACTGTAAGCACTTTCCACCGACATATTGCACATTATTACCTTAGATAATTAATGATACACCAAACCCTAACCTTAACCTCAGTAACCTAAAGCAAATCAGTACTATATATCAGGAATGTATATCCTGAGAAAGCTGAAACAGGCTCAACTCCCCCAAAATCTCCTGGTAAACATCTGTTGCAGCAACATTGAGAGCATCCTCTCCCACTACAGGATCGTGTGGTATTCCAGCCCAGTCTCACTCAGGAAGGATCTGCACTGTCTGGTCAGGGCGGCTGAACCAATCATTGGGACTGACCTTCCCAACCTGAACAGTGTCTGTGGCAGCTGATTGAAGAAGTCTGGCAGTATCAACAAAGACGCAACACACCCTGGACACTGCCTGTATGACCATTTATCGTCTCACAAGATTTACAGGTTCTAAGTAAATATGTACTTTAGCTTTATTGTAGCCTATATCACTACTCTTTCTTTCTTGGAGAGTGTCAAACTACACTGGCTGGACAAAAAAATGGTCTCTCACACACTAATATTTATTTGGCCACACATTCGCTGTGGCATCGTTTCCACAAGCTTCTACAGTGTCATTTATTTCTGTCCAGAGTTGCATTAATTTTATCCCAAGATCTTGTACTGATGATGGGAGATCTGGACCACTGCGCAATGTCTCCAGCACATCTCAAAGATTCTCAATGGGGTTCAGGTCTGGACTCTGTGGTGGCCAATCCATGTGTGAAAATGATGTCTCATGCTCCCTGAACTACTGTTTCACAATTTGACCCTTCTGAAACAGATGAACATCTTTTCCACGACCACAGGATGTGTCTTTTGACATGGTTGTTTAACAAGTGAGAAGCTACTCACTGCTTCAGTTAGGGTTAGAGCTTGTTGGCAGCTGAAACATGATCACCAATGAAATAATTATCCGATGGGAGGCTAAATCCAGGTGGTGACCTTTTTTTTGGCCAGGCAGTGTATATGTCATTGTACTCAAGTATAATAACAATCTTTTGAATATATATATATATATATATATATATTTTTTTTTACAAGGACCCTCCCCTCTACACACACGTACAATATGGTCATAAATCTTACATGAATGAGCAGAGCAGAAAGCAAATTACACCACAAGTGCATGAGTGCACACATATCCCAGTACTAAATCTCAGGTCAATGGTCATAACAGAACACATTACCCCCACAAGTACAGACACACACACACACACACATACCAACACCTAACCCCCTCCACACACCACAGACTAACTAAACGTTGTATGAGCCACGTACACACACAGTATCAGTACTGTATCTTGGCCATTTAGCCAATACATGTACACTACAGTATCCCATATAGCTTTGCTAAATACAGTATATAAAATGGTGTTCACAAAACATCCCAATCATATAACGTGCAATTTCACAGAACGCACTGTGGACGTTACATCTTTATAGGAATGAATAAATGTGCTTGTGCTCTCTACTGCCACTGGTGGACATGCAACGCTAAGTTACTGCCTTCATTCACTCTTCTGATTTTTTAATTTTCTGATTGGACACTGCATGAGTCTGATTTATCCAACTCCTGACAACATACTGTTACACACCGGAGCAAAAATATGATTTTATATTATTATTTTATAGGTTTATTGTTGTGTGAACTGTACCAGAACAAATGAAATGGCAGGTGATGGCGACTGTTCAGGTGTTCCATGTTCCCTTATCTGTAAACACACAACAATTTAAGGTTGTGTACTGTTGGGTGTAGTTCCTGGAGTTTGCATTGTCTTGTTTTGAAGGTACAAAGAAATTGGAAACTAAAGAACTGACCGTGATGGAAAAGCAAGCCGTTTTTGTAGATTAAATACCAATCAGAACCATTGTTAAACATTTCAAAAACAACACTATGGAATATCCTGGCCATTATAAAACATTAAAATATTATTTGCTGGGTTACCATTTAATTCACTTCACAGGTTTCAGTGTGTTCAGAATTATCCAGTGAGAATACTTACTCACACTTCCTCTTGTGCTCATAACACTCCTTTGCTTGCTGAGTCACATTGGCTTCCTGTGCAGGCTTGTATTGATTTTAAGACTCTTATATTAACATACAGAGCGGTTCATGGTTTAGCCTCAGCCTACCTCTGTGACCTCGTGAAGTTTTATACATCTTCACGTTCCCTTCATTCTGAGAGTCCTCTTACTTTACAGCAGCCTCCGTTTATATTAAAATGTGTAGGTGCGAAAGTGTTTTCTTGTAGATACCCTCGGTTGTGGAATGCTCTGCCTTAGGTTGTTTTAAAAAGTTACTCAAAACTCCTCTTTTCAGACCTTCTTTTAACAAATACATTTGTTTTAACTCTGTTGTAGCACTTTGGGTCCAAGAAAGGTTCATAAAAAATTTAATTCATTATTATTATTATTATTATTATTATTATTATTACTATATATCTTTATTACGTACAGTGGTGCTTAAAAGTTTGTGAACCCTTTAGAATTTTCTATATTTCTGCTTAAATATGACCTGAAACATCATCACATTTTCACACAAGTCCTAAAAGTAGAAAAATAGAACCCAGTTAAACAAAAGAGACAAAAATATCATACTTGGCCATTTATTTATAGAGGAAAATTATCCAATATTACATATTAGTGAGTGGCAAAGGTATGTGAACCTTTGCTTTCAGTATCTGGTGTGACCCCCCTGTGCAGCAATAACTGCAACTAAATGTTTCCTGTAACTGTTGATCAGTCCTGCACACCGGCTTGGAGGAATTTTAGCCCATTCCTCCATACAGAACAGCTTCAGCTCTGGGATGTTGGTGGGTTTCCTCACATTAACTGCTCGCTTCAGGTCCTTCCACAACATTTTGATTGGATTAAGGTCAGGACTTTGACTTGGCCATTCCAAAACATTAACTTTATTTTTCTTTAACCATTCTTTGGTAGAACGACTTGTGTGCTTAGGGTTGTTGTCTTGCTGCATGACCCACCTTCTCTTGAGGTTCAGTTCATGGACAGATGTTCTGACATTTTCCTTCAGAATTCTCTGATATAATTCATAATTCATTGTTCCATCAATGATGGCAATCCGTCCTGGCCCAGATGCAGCAAAACAAGCCTAAATCATGATACTTCCACCACCATGTTTCACAGATGGGATAAGGGTCTTATGCTGAAATGCAGTGCTTTCCTTTCTCCAAACATAACACTTTTTTTTTAAACCAAAAAGCTCTATTTTGGTCTCATCCATCCACAAATCATTCTTCCAATAGCTTTCTGGCTTGTCCTCGTGATCTTTAGCAAACTGCAGACGAGCAGCAATGTTCTTTTTGGAGAGCAGTGGCTTTCTCCTTGCAACCCTGCCATTGTTGTTCAGTGTTCTTCTGATGGTGGACTCAGGAACATCAACATTAGCCAATATGAGAGCAAGCTTCAGTTGCTTAGAAGTTACCCTGGGGTCCTTTGTGACCTCGCCAACTATTACACGCATTGCTCTTGGAGTGATCTTTGTTGGTCGACCACTCCTGGGGAGGGTAACAATGGTCTTGAATTTCCTCCATTTATACACAATCTGTCTGACTGTGGATTGGTAGAGTTCAAACTTTTTAGAGATGGTTTTGTAACTTTTTCCAGCCTGATGAGCATCAACAACTCTTTTTCTGAGGTCCTCAGAAATCTCCTTTGTTCATGCCATAATACACTTCCACAAACATGTGTTGTGAAGAGCAGAGACTTTGATAAATCCCTGTTCTTTAAATAAAACAGTCCTCAATAAATAATATGATAAAGTATAATATTTTTGTCTCATTTGTTTAACTGGGTTCTCTTTATCTACTTTTAGGACTTGTGTGAAAATCTGATGATGTTTTAGGTCATATTTATGCAGAAATATAGAAAATTCTAATGGGTTCAAGCACCACTGTAACTTTAGTCTTCATTAAGACTTATTTGTTTAGATAAATTAGTCACTGTCGCCCCAGGCTTGCTCAATTTGGGATTAGCTGCAGATATTAGAAGATAATTAAAGTTGTAAAGCTGCTTTGAGACAAAGCTCCATTGTAAAAAGCGCTATAGAAATAAATCTGACTTGACTTGACTTGACTCATTAACCATTTTTGGTATAATGACTTGTGTGCTTAGGGTTGTTTTCTTGCTGTTCTCTTGATATTCAGTTGAGAGACAGATGTCCTGACATTTTCTTTTAGATGTTGCTGGGAAGAGTCATAATTAATCATTCCATCAATGAGGACAAGCCATATGCAGCAAAACAGGCAAAACCATAATACTGCCACCACCATGTTTCCCAGATTTCAAGTTCATATGATAATAATGCTTCCCATTTAAACCAAAAAAGTTCTATTTTGGTGTCATTCTTTCACAAAATGTTTTTTCATAGCATTGCTAAAGATACACAGTTATCTTTAAGCAAGCTGCAGATGGGCAGAACTGTTCTTTTTGGAGAGCACTGGCTTTCTCCTTGCCACCCTGCCATGCACATGATTGTCCAGTGTTGTACTGATGGTGGACTCGTGAACATTAACAAAAGGAGAGGCCTTCAGTTGCTTAGAAGTTACTCCGGGTTCTTTTGTGAACTGAAAGACTTTCACACACCTTGCTCTTGGAATGTTCTTTGTTCACTGACCACTCCTGAGTGACATAACAATAGTTTTGAATTTCCTCCATTTGTACACAATTTCACTGACTGTGCTTTATTGGAGTCCAAACACTTTAGAAATTGTTTTGTAACCTTTTCTAGCCTGAGCAGCATCAACAACCCTTTTTCTGAGCTCCTCAGAAATGTCCATTGTTTTTTGCCATGATACACTTCCACAAACACGTTGTGAAAATCAGAATTTGATAGATCCATGTTCTTTAAATACAACAAAGTGCAGACTGATGTGAATGTCATCCCACTGATTGAAAACACCTGAATGACATTTTCAAAGTAACTGCTAGCCCTAGAGATTCACGTTTGCCACTTACAGATATTTAATATTTAATAATTTTCCTCAATAATAAAGTGTAGTATACCAAGTATAATATTTTTGCATTTGTTTTACTGGTTTTTCTTTATCTACTCTTAGGACTTCTGATGATAACTAATATCTGGTGATCTTTTAAATCCTATTTATGCAGAAATATAGAAAAATCTAAAGGGTTCACAAATTTTCAAGCACCACTGTATATCCTTGTCATGTGGGATGACCAGAGAATCAAATGAGACAAACAGTTGACTTTCATGAATTAGGCCCTAATAGTGGGAATTGATATTTTGTTGTGCAGCTACTTGTATAGCATTTCTTTTTTTATGACTGTCAACAACTGGGACCACCCAATAAAGGATGTATGAAAATGTATATACTTCAAATAATGGTTAATACACTCATTGTCCAATTTATCAGTTCTACTTGACATCTAGATACACTTTGTAGTTCTACAATTACAGACTGTAGTCCATCTGTTTCTCTGCAGATCTGTAGTGACACTGATGTGGTGGTGGTGTGTTAGTGTGTGTTGTGATGGTATGATTGGATCAGACACAGCAGTGCTTCTGGAGTTTTTAAACACTGTGTTCACTGACCTTGTAGATGTAAAGTCAGAGACAGTGGCTCATTTGTTTTTGCACAGTTTGTGTTAGTCATCCTCTAATCCTTCATCAGGGCTCTCAGGATGCTGCCTACAGGATGCTGGTGGCTGGGCATTTTTGGTTGATGGACATTTTTTCAGTCCAGCAGTAACACAGACATGTATAAAACTCCAGCCGCACTGATGTATCTGATCCACTCATACCAGCACTGCAAACCAGAGTAAAGGGACTTACTAAGTATGCAGGGAAACAGAAGGACTACAGTCTTTAATTGTAGAACTACAAAATGCATGTATATGGTAAGTGGAAGTAACAAAATGCACAATGAGTGTAAAGAGAAGGAGGTGTACCTAATAAAGTGGTCACTGAGTGTATAACTTAGTACTGCATATTCATTATTCAGCGTGTTTAAGGTAACTTCGAATAACAGCTAAACACGACATTGGGCGGCAGTTCCTACTGACATCTAGTGGCAAACTGTGCAATTTGTATTTTACACAGATCTCTGTGAAGGCTGGTCTTCATTGGGAATGTGCTATGTCAGTTTCCTCTCAAGTACAGCAAGACACGTGTGTTCGTGTGCGTGTGCGCGTGCGCGTGTTTGTGTGTGCATGCACATGTGTCCTGTGATGGACGAGCGCAATGTCTAGAGTTGATTCCTGCCTTGTACCCTGTGCTGCCGATTAGGCTTCCCCACAACCTGCAATTATACAGTATTTAGCGGGGTATGCAAATTAATTCATTAATAATATTAACATATGCAACAACAACAATGTTGGTTTTTAGATTTGGATTTTAGATTGCAGTGAGGCTTAGGTTAAAAATGCAGACTGAAAATTTTAAGAAATTACAGCACAGAGTAAATACATTTACATTTACATTTATAGTCAAGTCAAGTCAAGTCAGATTTATTTATATAGCGCTTTTTACAATGGAGCATTGTCTCAAAGCAACTTTACAAGTTTAGATTATCTCCTAATAACTACGTCCAATCCCAAATTGAGCAAGCCTAGGGCGACAGTGGCAAGGAAAAACTCCCCGAGTTAGGAAGAAACCTTAGGAGGACCAAGACTCAAAAAGGGACCCCAACCTCCTTGGGCGGCGTAGATGATAATCTAAGAGCGAAACTAAAGTCATGGAGTCAAAGTTCGAATAAAATGTGAAGTATGCACATTGACATTAAGTGGCCCAAGGTATGGTGGGGCTGGAGCTGATGACGGAAGCAGTTTGACTGGAGCTACAGCAGATGAAACATCATGTGTGGGGCTGGAAACTGCTGGAACACAGCTCGGAGAGAAAACAGAAAATGTAATTAGTTACTGATTAAGAGCACAGTGTCTATTAACAATCACTGATGCCATGTCAATCACTGATGCCATGTGTAGCATGAGACCCCCGGCAGCATTAGCTATAGCAGCATAGCTAGAAAGAGGAGAACTGGTAGGAAACACAGCCAAGAGGGATGACATGAGACATTGGCAACACCACGGGAGGCAGAAGACAGCAACCCAACGTCTCTGATCACCATAAGACTTTGACTATGAACCCCCAGCTCTGCCCTTATTCTAAGGCAAGGATGCATGAGTCAAGATCACGAGGGACCGAAGCCCAGTTCAGCCAGACCGCCCACTCGACACTCCCCGGCTAGCGGACAAGGCAGGCAGGCCAGACATGACTCCAGACTCCGGCCCCCAGTGACCCAAGCCATGCATCCTGGTCTAAATCTAGTCAAAAGCCTGTGTAAATAAGTATGTCTTTTAGCCTAGACTTAAAACTTTGGGAGAGTGTCTGAATCTCGAACGAAAGTGGGAAGTTTATTCCATAGTTGGGGGGCCATGTATGAGAAAGCCTTTCCCCCTGCTGTGACTTTTTAATTCTAGGAACTAAAATAAGTCCTGCACCCTGTGAACGAAGTAGACGAGTTGGATTGTAAAACTCTAAGAGTTTCACTCAGATAATGTGGGGCCAGGCCATGTAGAGCTTTATAAGTTCAAAGAAGTATTTTGTAATCAATGCGGAATTTGACTGGTAACCAGTGCAGTGATGATAGAACAGGAGTGATATGATCAAATTTTCTAGTTCGAGTTAGCACTCGGGCAGCTGCATTCTGAACTAACTGAAGTTTATTTATAGATTTACTAGAGCATCCGGTAAGTAAGGCGTTACAGTAATCCAACCTTGAGGTTATAAACGCATGAACAAGTTTTTTCTGCATCATTAAAAGAGAGGATATTTCTAAGTTTAGCGATATTACGTAATTGAAAGAAAGCAATTCGAGTGATCTTGCTAATGTGCGCATCAAAGGAGAGATCTGAATCAAATGTGACACCTAAGTTTTTTACAGATGGACTGGGCAATACTGGACAGCCATCTAGATTTAGAATAGATGTAGCCAACCTGTCTCTCACAGCCTTGGGTCCCACTAATAGAACCTCAAGTTTTATCTGAGTTAAGTAAGAGAAAATTAAATAACATCCAATCTTTTATTTCCTTTACACAGTCCTCAATTTTGTTGATTGTAAGGCTGTCATTAGGTTTGGCTGATATGTACAGCTGTGTATCATCTGCATAGTAGTGGAAACTAATGCCATGTTTACGAATAACTGAGCCTAGTGGCAGCATGTACAGAGAGAATAAAAGCGGACCAAGCACTGACCCCTGAGGCACGCCATACTTCACTTTTGAGAGCTTAGACCTTAGATTATTTATATGAACAAACTGGTACCGGTCAGTTAAGTAGGATTTAAACCAAGAGAGTGCTGATCCCTTAATACCTACAGTATTTTCTAGTCTGTTTAGTAAAACATCATGATCTATAGTGTCAAATGCTGCACTTAAATCTAACAGAACAAGAAAAGAAACACATTCCTTATCTGAGGACATTAACAAGTCATTTAGTACCCTAATTAATTAATTTATAGCATTTAGCAGACGCCCTTATTCAGAGCGACTTACAATTGGTACAATCTTACAATCTGAGCAATTGTGGGTTAAGGGTCTTGCTCAAGGACCCAACAGTGGCAACTTGGCAGAGGTGGGATTTGAACCCTGGACCTTCTGGTCCAAAGTCAAGTATCTTAACCACTAGGCTATCACAGAAGAGTCATTAACAAATTATGTAGAGACCTAAAATACAAGTTTAGAAACACAAGACAATTATTAAGGTACTAAAAAGTGATCCTGACTGTACAAAGAAATGAGCAGAATACTGGAAAAGATGAAGGACAATAGTAGGGAACTATAGTAGCTTAGCAGTTAAGGTACTGGACTGTGGACCAGAAAGTAGAAGGTTCAAATCCCACCTCTGTCAAGTGGTCACTGTTAGGTCCTTGAGCAAGGCCCTTCATCCACAACTGCTTGGCTTGTAAGGCTGTATCAGCTGTAAGTCACTTTGGATAAGGGCGTCTGCTAAATGATTAAATGTAAATGTAAACAGTAAAAAAAAAATTGTAAGACAATCAGTTTTGTATTGCACTTGTTATGATCTGAAATTTGAGCCAATCTGTGGCTGGGAGGCTGTTCAGTAGCCTGATAGTTTGCAGTTACTGTTCTTCAGTCTGTTTACCCGTGATTTGCTGCCTGCCAGACGACAGCTTGGAGAACAGTTTGTGATTTGGGTGAGTGCAGTCACCAGCGATATTACGAGCCTTTCTTAGGCACCACGATGTGTAAATGTCCTGCAGGGCTGGGAGTTTGTGTCCTGTGGGGAGTTCTGCTGTTCTTACCACTCTCTGGAGAGGGTGTTGGTGCAGCTACCATACTACTCGATTATCCAGCAAGATAAGATGCTCTCTATAGTGCAACAATAGAAGTTACTAAGAATGTTATGGATCTGTCCAAACTATTTGAGCCTGCAAAGGATATTCACAATAATGCTGACAGACATGAACGCCAAGAAAATAAAAAATGTTGATGTATATATAAATGTTGAATATGGGGGCATGAACATATACCAGTGGCTTCCTAAAGTTCTTGCATCACTATATCAGTGCTTGTGCTGACTCTCCCTAGATGATGAGGCCTAGGATGGCAACAGCAAATTTGATCATAGCATTTGAGTTGTACCTAGCCATGCAGTCTTGTGAGCATTGGAAGTGCAGGTGTGGGCTACATCCCTGGGGTGCTTCAGTGTTCTGATCCTAAAATATCATCAGATTTTCACACAAGTCCTAAAAGCAGATAAAGAGAACCCAGTTAAACAAATGAGACAAACATATTATACTTGGTCATTTATTTATTGAGGAAAATAATCCAATATTACATTATTTTTGTAAACGTACACAACTGTTGATCAGTCCTGCACACCGGCTTGGAGGAATTTTAGCCCATTCCCGTACAGAACAGCTTCAGCTCTGGGATGTTGGTGGGTTTCCTCACATTAACTGCTCACTTCAGGTCCTTCTACAACATTTTGATTGGATTAAGGTCAGGACTTTGGCCATTCCAAAACATTAACTTTATTCTTCTTTAACCATTCTTTGGTAGAACGACTTGTGTGCTTAGGGTCATTGTCTTGCTGCATGACCCACCTTCTCTTGAGATTCAGTTCATGAACAGATGTCCTTACATTTTACTTTAGAATTCTCTGATATAATTCAGAATTCATTGTTCCATCAATGATGGCAAGCCGTCCTGGCCCAGATGCAGCAAGACAGGCCAAAACCATGATACTACCTCCACCATGTTTCACAGATGGGATAAGTCTCTAACATTACACTTTATAGTCAAATATAATGATTAAAATCCTTCAGAAATCTTATTTTTTTGCATAATGTTTTGTCACTCCATCTCCCACCTATCCTGTTACCTAAATTATTTTTATATGTTATTTGGTTATTGTAAAAATACACATTTTTGGTAAATCGTTAGAATGTGCTGTGTCCTAATGCTATTAGTATTAGTTAATGTATTTATTAATTCTGTAGTAAAACTCAGTCCTGTTACTCGTAAAGAGTAACAGGCGCCCATCCCAGAGTATACTGGGTGTAGACCTGGATGGGCAGTCAGTCCATCACCGGGCACAGATTGCACATACTCACATAAAAATCGTGACACAACCCACCATTAACATGAAGATGGTCTGACAGGTTCTGATTACATGTGCAAATCCCGTCGTAGTCCCGTGGTTTTAACAATAGAAAGCATGTTGAAACGTTTTACTTCTACTCATCTCTGCTGTACCTGGAAGGAAGAACTCTTGTACTGCAATTCTCAACAAGGTGATGCAATGCCATCTAGTGACTGGTATGGAAATGACATCAATGGTTCCTCATCAATGAAACAACATGAATTTTTATGTCCTTTACACAATCCTCAAGCTTACCGAGGACACGGATGATATGGGCTGATATGTACACTGCTCAAAAAAATAAAGGAAACACTTAAACAACAAAATATAACTCCAAGTAAATCAAACTTCTGTGAAATCAAACTGTCCACTTAGGAAGCAACACTGATTGACAATCAATTTCACATGCTGCTGTGCAAATGGAATAGACAACAGGTGGAAATTATTAGCAATTAGCAAGACACACTCAATAAACGAGTGGTTGTGCAGGTGGGGACCACAGACCACTTCTCAGTAGCTATGCTTTCTGGCTGATGTTTTGGTCACTTTTGAATGTTGGTGGTGTTTTCACACTCATGGTAGCATGAGACGGACTCTACAACCCACACAAGTGGCTCAGGTAGTGCAGCTCATCCATGATGGCACATCGATGCGAGTTGTGGCAAGAAGGATTGCTGTGTCTGTCAGCGTAGTGTCCAGAGGCTGGAGGTGCTACCAGGAGACAGGCCAGGACACCAGGAGATGTGGAGGAGGCCGTAGGAGGGCAACAACCCAGCAGCAGGACCGCTACCTCCGCCTTTGTGCAAGGAGGACTAGGAGGAACAGTGTCAGAGCCCTGCAAAATTACCTCCAGCAGGCCACAAATGTGCATGTGTCTGCACAAACAGTTAGAAACCGACTCCATGAGGATGGTATGAGGGCTGTGCTCACAGCCCAACACCGTGCAGGACGCTTGGCATTTGCCAGAGAACACCAGGATTGGCAAATTCGCCACTGGTGCCCTGTGCTCTTCACAGATGAAAAGCAGGTTCACACTGAGCACATGTGACAGACGTGACAGAGTCTGGAGATGCCGTGGAGAGCGATCTGCTGCCTGCAACATCCTTCAGCATGACCGGTTTGGCAGTGGGTCAGTAATGGTGTGGGATGGCATTTCTTTGGAGGGCTGCACAGCCCTCCATGTGCTCGCCAGAGGTAGCTTGACTGCCATTAGGTACCGACATGAGTTTCTCCTAACGCAGGACAATGATAGACCTCATGAGGATGGAGTGTGTCAGCAGTTCCTGTAAGATGAAGGCATTTAAGCTATGGACTGGCCCGCCCGTTCCCCAGACCTGAATCCGATTGAGCACATCTGGGACATCCAAATCCAGGCCTCCATTGGTTAATAAATTTGAGTTCCATTGATGATTTTTGTGTGATTTTGTTGTCAGCACATTCAACTTTGTACAGAACAAAGTATTCAATGAGAATATTTCATTCATTCAGATCTAGGATGTGTTATTTGAGTGTTCCCTTTATTTTTTTGAGCAGTGTATTAACTGCGTATTAACTGAAGAGCAGTGGAAAATAATTTCATGTTTATTAATAGTTGGGCCAAGCTTATACAGTGAAAATAAGAGTGGGCCCAACACTGACCTCTGTGGGACATCACAGTTCACTTTTATAGGTTCGGAGCATAAATTATTTGCATAAACAAATTGAGAATGGTTGGTCAAGTAAATCTAAACCAAGAAAGCACCAATCCTTTGACACTTACTTTCCAACCTATTCAGAAAAAATATCATGATCTGGAGTGTCAAATTCTGCACTTAAATCTAATAGATCACTTTTTCTAAAATCTTGGAGAAGAAAGGGAGATTTTAAATCGATCTATAATTAAACAGCATGCTATGGTACAACATTTCCTATATTGAATATTTAGTTTTATTCCATCAGTACAATACTTTTTGTGTTTGACTATCTTATTCTGTTTTAGTGTAGATTTGCACCGTTCAGGAACAGAAAATCCTAATTTCATTGTACAGTATAGTTGTGCAATGACAATTGAAGGCATTATCTTATCTTACTGTAGCTTCACCATGTCTTAAATGACCGGGGGGAAACATTCCTTTTTATTTCTGAATAATAACAATTTAAAATATTGTACTTCTTGTATGAAAATTTAAACAAAAAGAAACTTTAGTCCCCTGCAATGAAAAGAAATTAGAATTCTCACTGAAAATGGGATATGCACCGGAGTATGCCATCTAGTGTTCAAAACAGGGATTGCATTAGATGGCGGCAAAATCATAAACGTGTTAGACATCATCCTACCTGGCGATGGACACCATTTTTGCTTCTTGGTGCTTCATGTCACAATGCATCGTTACACCCTTATTAAGGGCATGTTTATACTACGCCACTATATTTCTACAACCAATCTGAATACCATCAGATTACTGTGTTGCCACTTACATTCTAAAATCTTTGTGGTTTAAACCTTTTTTCGCTGTGGTGTTTGACCCTAGTTGGAGCAGCTGTATTTACAGCTGAGTAAAACAAACATGCTAGTTGGTGGGATGCGTGCTTGAGCTGATCGGGCTTTGTTGGTGTTTTAATTGTTCAGTCTGGTAGGTTATTAATAAACGTAGATAACGAGTCAGAGGGTAGATATTTTTTTACAGTTAGCTCATATACTAAGAGATCATGATCAGAGATTGAATCGTTTTGAGGCAAGAATAACGCGATAATCAATATTTATACCAAATCTTAATATTAAAACTAAGGTACACTTACAGCAGTGGGTTGGGCCCATCGTAGTATGAGTGACACCCATGGCTCAAATGCAATATAAAGTGAATATTAAAATAATAAAGGAAAACGATCCAATATTACATATTAGCGAGTGGCAAAAGTATGTGAACCTCTGGGATTAGCAGTTAATTAGAAGGTGAAATTAGAGTCAGGTGTTTTCAATCAATGGGATGACAATCAGGTGTGAGTGGGCACCATTTTATTTAAAGAACAGGGATCTATCAAAGTCTGCTCTTCACAACACGTTTGTGGAAGTGTATCATGGGACGAACAAAGAGATTTCTGAGCACCTCAGAGTCAGACAGACAGATTGTGTAAAAATGGAGGAAATTCAAGACCTCTGCTACCCTCCCCAGGAGAGGTCGACCAACAGGCTAACATGGAACAGACACAAATAAATAAATAAATAATAGCATTTTTAATACGACCTTTTTAACTTTCTTCATAAATTAAATAATTAATGTGAGGAAACCCACCAACATCCCAGAGTTGAAGCTGTTCTGTATGGAGGAATGGGCTAAAATTCAGTCATTTTCAAAATGGTAATCATGAGAGCTTCCAACAATTTGCCATGTCACCACTCCACTAGACGTGCTGCTGCATGTCAGTGATGAATAGCCAGCCTTCCGACACAGTATGATCAATTTTATGCACCACTTCTCAACACGTGTTTAAAATGGCGATTTGAAGTCCTGTTTTGTATAGGACAAACACTTACTCCTGTTTTCAAAAAGATGGATTTTAAAATCTGAACCTATCACACAGACGAACTCCAAAACTGTCAGTAGCAGTTCTGAATAACTGAATGTCTTCTGAACTTGTTTAATGAGATCATGGGACTGTGGTGGCTTAGTGGTTACAATACTGGACCATGGACCAGAACGTCCAGGGTTAAAATTCCACCTCTACCAAGCTGCCACTGTTGGGTCCCTCAGCAAGGCCCTTAAAGCACAATAGCTTGGACTGTAAGACTATCAGCTGCAAGTCACTCTGGCTAAGAACATCTGCCAAATGATTTCATGGATTCCTACTTGCTAACTACTTGATATTCATTCTTTCACTTTCTTATCCGCTTAATCCTGGACATGTTCGCTGGAGAGCCAGTGGCACAGGGCACAAGGCACGAAGAGGCTTAGACAGGGTTCCAATCCATCGTAGGCCACTTTTAGCGTAATCAAGTAATTTAAAGCTTTGGACTGTGGGAGTACAAATGGAGAGACCAGAGTACACCCAGGCCGACACAGGTAGGACCTGCAGACTCCACACAAAGATCCCAGACCGCTCCACCTGGGATCGAACCCAAGATCTTTTTGCTCTGACGTGACAGTACTACCCACCGTGCCACCCACACTTTGACCCTGGAGCTAATTCGGGGCCCAGCTCCCTTAAATCTGACTCCTTTTAAAAGCAAGACAAAAGCTGATTCTTCTCCACAGCATTCGATCTCATTTCAAAGAGGGCAAAAAGACGAGAGCAATATGAAAGATTTATTTTCAAATTTATTACAGATGAACAGTAGTACAATTGAAACAGAAAGGAGAATGTATTCATTTCAAACCTTGAAAAACATAAAAAGAGTAACCTGATTTGCTTTTGTGTATGAGGCGAGCCAAAGGCCCTGTTTGCATCCACGGTAAGAGTTGAAAAATACATCTTTGCAACGGCTTTAAAAAAATACACCTGGAAAAAACCTTCATCCGTAGTGTTCTGCTTTTTTTTTGTTGATTATGCCCACATAATAGCATACAATGTAAGGAGTAAGTCTTCTTGAGTTTATCAGATACACACAGAAAACGACAGTGTGTGGGTGAACAAGCACACAGATGAACAAGAAGAGAGGACGGAGGAAACAGCAACAGCCACGGCTTGAGTTTCATGCCTTAAATCAACATCTTAAATATCTATTTAGCTATATATGTGTATATATAGATATTCCATATACTTTCATATATTTACTATCCCTCCCACAGTGATTGAAGGTAAATAATACAAACAGGATGAATATCTTCGATAGAGCTTTTAAAATACACTTTCATCTGGAGTAAAGGGAAAGATAGACATACTCTGTATCATTCTTGCACTTCAATAGATCCACTGCATATGACCAGAAACTGCTGTTCCTAGGTTTCAACCCACAGACGATTTCTTATAAAATCTGCTCAATGAAATAAAAAAGGAGAGCGCATCATAGAAAGGAAAGACAATAATATATGCATCTAAGGTAAAGTGAACAATTTTAGAATAAAAAAAACACACACAAAATCAGAATTACATACACACAAGCAAGGATTTACACGGAATGGGTTACCTGGCTCTCTGACACATTAATTCGACATTAATAAATGATTTTGGTAGGACAAATAGAAATTAACAGTCTCGATTGCATTTTGGAATCTATATATATATATTTATATATATAATATTAAATAATGAAATGTAAAAAAAAAAAAAAAAAAAAAAAAAAAGTTGCACATGGACTAAACAGTTTTCTTTTATTTCCATCCAGACCGGCTTTGGGGAAATAAGAAAATAACGAATGTAAAGTAGTAAGTGCGCGACTACGACTCTCGTTAGAGCTCCACTTTACATTACTATGACCAAAGTGTTTCTTATTCGGCAGACAAATACAACATCGAGTCAAATAAAATGATTGTGGTTTTCTTTCTGCACAAGAACGAAGTATTTTACAAAACAAACTTCATACACCCCAACCAATCAGCATTCTTCACTATTACTTTACACACTATTCAAGTGATTATCAGTATGCTCAGTACCTAACACCAATTCAGAAAGGTCCAAAACTTTGGGTAATCGTTACATGTACTGCCAGTCAACCTTAAAATCAATAATATTAATAATAATAAAAATGGTATGTGTGTGTGTGCACGTGTATTAAATAAAAAATAAAAACAATGGCAAAGCATACCTGATCAGCTCTTTAGCACAACAGTGTTACATACAGAGTGATTAAAATATCTGAAGTGAGTAGGCTTTATGATTATTAATATCATATACAGCTTTTAGGTCCAGTATTTCAAAAACAAGCATTACAGCACCAAACGGTTGTCATTTGGCAAAATTCAAGCTTTAAGTGAATGTCAAAATGCTCTATAAAGTGTTACGGTGATGCTGTGATTCATATAAAGCTAACAATAATATAGTCCCCTTATACTCTTTTTTTAAAACATTTTTTTTCTCTGCTTTAAGTTAACTCTCAACATTTCTCTCAGTAGTTCATGTCCTGCCAAATCTTGGTGTGCGTTCTGCTTGGCACAATGGCACAGCCCCAATATAACTTAATCATAAATATGGCTGTGATCAATTAGAGTCACAAAACAGATTTTTTGGTTCCAAGATTTGTGCAGGAAAAAGGAAAAGGAATAGAATAGCTCATAGATTATTTCATGACAACTAAATATATCTACACGATCTGAGGAAAGAAAGTCTTCCTGTAGGCAACATCTCGGAGGTTCTGTCTTTAAAGTCAGGACAGCCGTCTAATCGGTGGACGTTCAGAATTGCCAGGAAGCTCAGGCTAACATGGAACAGACACCAAAAAAAAGAAAAAATTATAGCATTTTAATAAGACCTTATTAACTTTCTTCATAAATTAAATAATTAATATCTTTAACATGATTGGCCTATCGTAACTTAAAACACTGTACACCATCAGACCCTAATAAAGAAGAAGGAAAAAAAAAAAATACATCACTGAAAAACCTGATTTTCATATATCATTTTATCTCTTTCTCTAACAGGCAGCAGGCCTAGACTCTCAGTCACACACAATCTTTACATCTTGGAGTCCCTATCTACCAAAGCTTTTTCTCTGTCATACACACTACTGTGCAACCATGAGGTTTGATAGCACTTTGGAGTTATTGATTGTTTCCCAGCTTTTTTTTTTTTTTCTTTGTGATTTTATTTTTAAGTTGCATTGAGGTTAGTCTTCTTCCAGGGCAACACCCGTGTCACCCGTGTAGTTGGGTTGGTCGTTCTCGTTGAGCTCCTCGGCGTCTCCTTCTTCACCCATGTCCTCGTCAGCCTCGACGTTGTCATAGTCTTCATCACGGCTGAACTCCCCCTCTTGCGTCGCCTGGTGCGAGTCGGCACAGTCCACGCACACGCCGTAACGCCGAGAGCCGTGGCGGATCCCCACGCTTGCCGCCAGCATGAAGATCTTCTTACACACCATGCACTTGTACTTTTTATCCTTCTTATGCACCTGTGAGAGGATGAAACGCGTTACATGCTCTCAGTAACCCAAGGATCTACACAACACAACAATTATATACAGTGGTGCCTGAAAGTTTGAGAACCCCTTAGAATTTTCTATATTCCTGCATAGATATGAACTAAGACATTTAAACAAATGGTGGTGTTTAAATGCTTGAGAACCATTTTGACTTTTCTATATTCCTGCATATGGCACTAAACATCATCACATTTAAGTAGATAAAGATAAAAAAAAGAGACAAAAATGTTGTACTTTGTCATTTACTTACTTAAATACCTGTGAGTTGGTGCCCTGTGCAGTTAAAGAAAATCTGATCTTCACAACACATTTGTGGAAGCAAATCATGGCACGAACAAAGGAGATTTGTGAGGACCTCAGAGAGAGCTGGTGAGGCTCAGAAGATGGGAGAAGGTTACAAAACCATCTGTAAAGACTTTGAAGTCCACCAATCCAGGAAATCCAAGACCACTTTTACAGTCCTCAGAATGGTCAACCAACAAAAAATAGCTTGCAAGGACACAAAGGAACCCAGGGTAACTTCCATGCAACTAAAGGACTCTCTTACTTGGCTAAAGTTCATGTTCTTGAGTCCACCATCAGGAGAACACAGAACAACAATGCTGTGCATGGCAGGGTTGCATGGAGAATGCCACTGCTCTATAAAAAAAACATTGCTGCCTTTCTGCAGTTTGCTAAAGATCACGTAGACAAAACTGAAGGGTACTGGAAAACATTCGGGCTTAAATAGCATCATGTCTGGCAAAAGGAAACCAAAGAATTCCAGAACAAGAACCTTATCCAATCTGTGAAACGTGGTAGTAATAATCATGGTTTGGACCCGTTTTTGCTACATCTGGGTCAGGATGGCTTCATAACAATGAATTATGATTATATCAGCAAATTCTAAAGGAAAGTGTCAGGACATCTGTCTGTGAACTGAACCTCAAGAGAAAGTGGGACACGCAACATGACAACAACCCCAAGCACACAAGTCAATACAATAAAGAATCTTAAAAGACAAATGAAAATGTTTTAGAATGGCCTTTGGAAAGTCCTGACCATAATCCAACAGAAATGTTTTGGAAGGACCTGAACTCGGTTCTTAACAGGAAACCTGCCAACATCCCATAGTTGAAGCTGTACTGTACAGAAGAATGGGCTAAAATTCCTCATTTCCTCATATGAATCAACAGTTACCAGAGACCTTTAGCTGTGGTTATTGCTGCGCAAGTGGGTCACACCAGATGGTGAAGGGAAAGGTTTGCATACTTTTACCACTCATACACATGTAGTACTGGATCATCTTCCTCAATAAGTAAGTGACTAAGCACAATGTGTGTGTCTCATTTGTTTAATAGGGTTCTCTTTATCCACTTTTAGGACTGGTGTGAAAACCTGATGATGTTTAGGTCATAGTTTTGTAGAAATAGAGAAGATTCTATAGGGTTCACAAACTTTGAAGCACCATTATTCATACAAAGATGCATAAATGCGCACACACAAAAAGTGCATTTGAGAGTTTTAAAACGCGTAAAAAGGCATAGAAAAATGTGTCTCGGTTTTGGTCATTTGCTCGGTACTCAACATACTTGCTTGTTTAAACTTGTATGAGTCTAGGCTAGTTCCAGCTGAAACTCGATTCGGTACACAGTGATCCACAATAGCTGTTTCTCAGTGAGGTTCTCAGGGATTGTTACATCTGCAGTACTGTATTCATACTGCAAATAAGTCTCCATGGGTCCTAAAAAGGTTGATGAATGCAGCCAACCGAAAGGAAATGAAGAACCGAGTCCTCCGGATCACTTTCAGGCTCAGCAGTTAGCATTAGCAGCTAGCACCCCAAGTTCACCAATAGAGTAAGTGTTTTGCTTTTACTTTTCACTTTCAATCCATTACTCACCAAATTACATGAGATTTAACACTTTATTATAAAATAAGCTTTGTGTTCATGATTTTGGCCAGCTGTAGCTTAATGAATAAGTATTTTAAACAACAAGGACGGCTCCACTATGATACAGTAAAGACTATATTAAACTCCTCCATTCATGATACATTTAACTTATGACGGATTTGAGTTTTTTTTTAACAAATGTGTTTTTTAAATCAGCACCTGTACAATACAACTTCATTAATGCATATAATGTCTTATACAGTGTGGATTTTCTGGGGGTCTGGAACGGATTATTTCAATTTACATTATTCCTCATGGGACAAATTTGCTCGGTACTCATTTTTGGCTCTCGACAAGCCTTCTGGACCGAATTAACAACGAGAACCAAGGTACCACATTACTGCATTTCAGAGTCTCCACAAAAAAAAGTGTTCAGTAGCAATTTCACCACAACTAATTCTGTGCAGCGTTTAATTCTGGGGTTGTTGCATCCCTCTCTAAAAATAATGTTACAGGTCAATGAAAAAAGGCCACCTCTCTTAATAAGTAGATCTGGCAACCATGTTAGGTTACACTTGTGTGCATGAAATCGGAGGAATGGAATACATGCACTGAGAAATCAGATTACTCCGGTAAATTCCAGCTCTCTTTATCGGGTTTCTTACTTCGATTTCCAGACCTTAATCTGACCTGGGAAATCGGAACTAGAGTAATCGGAAAACTGCAGAAATCCAACTATGATTGTACTATTAATCGCATGTAAACGCAATTATATGACATAACAGTGCAGGTATGCAGAGCCTAAATTATTTAGTTTGCCGTTTGGCGAAGCAGCCCACCACGGTGACCTAGAATTGACTTCCGGTGGCACCTTTCAGTCAGGTCAGACTGCATATACGCTCTGGATACTCTGGCATGTCTCTAATTAATGTGGCTTTAGAGGTTGACAGCACATATATTATGCTGCTCCTATTGTTTTGTGGCTTGGGATAGGTTTGCAATGGCCAAAGGTATAAGCAGTAAAACCATTCTGGCATGAAAACAACTACAGTTGGAAAAACTTCATATGTGCAGCCTTGCAGGGAGTGAAACAGAAAGAGGGGAGTGTTTGATCCACTGCTGTTATAAAAAAAACGTACAAGATGGGACTAGTGTATTGCATTGTGGATGCATCACATGATGAAATATAAACGCTCGTGGTTAAAAATTACAACACACAGTAACTTTATGTACAAAGGGCAAAGAGAAGTAGAGAGAAGGCTAGTGGAGGTCGGATACATAATCAACAGGAACAAATGGAATCCGAGTTCTAGTTCACGTTCCACAAAAATCTGATATGCAGTAATTAGAGTAAAAAAATAATCTGCACCCCATATGCCCAAAAAACTGATGATACTTTTGGTGTATTATGTGGATTCCATTTTGGATAAAATAACCCTGAGAATTAACAACACAAAGAGCATCAATGAATCCAACAGATCTATTATTTATTCAGTGTTAGTGTTTACTGTATGCATAAGCAAGCAGCAGCAAATGGAGTCACTGACCTGCCATTAGAGCCACTGGCGTAAACATAAAAGCCTGCACCAAAATCACAAACATTTGGTCATTTGACCAATGCAATTAGCTCAATTCCAGATTTCTGTTGCCAAAAATATTTGGACTTTGTAAAGTGGTAAAGAGCCAATTATGGACAGACTGCAAGAGGAGGAGAGAATCAGATAACAGACCAGACACCAACTGAAAAGGGGTCTTACCAGGGAATGTCTCTTGACGTGCTCTCGCCGGGTGAAGAGCTTGCCGCAAATGTCGCAGCTGAAGGAGCGCACACCAGAGTGGATGATCAGATGTCGTTTTAGTGTTCGCCGGTGCTTGGCTATGTAGTTACAGTGAGGACACTTGAGCTTATTCAGGGTGGTGTCGGGCATTTCTCCTAAGAGAGAATAACACAACATCAGCGGACTGCTTCAGCCCCAACTCCTGAAACAAACCACCGAGTGATCTGTTAGGGGAAAAAACTAGCCAGGTTCATTTTTCCAATACCATTGGGAACAACTGGGAACGTTATTACCTTAGTGCTTACTGGAGAGTTAATCAAAGTGCAATGGCAGCCTCAAGAAGAAGATCTTCAAGTGTGGGAGCATTTCACACTTAACTACATTTGTAAATCCGACCTTAGTTAGCATAGAAGCACATCCTTCACATCAGGAAACTATGCTTTCATGTGCTCCTCATCACAGAGGAATTATTTCAAAGTTGTATGACACCATCTCAGCTTTTGGCAACCAATCAAATGCTAAACTCAAGTGTACATGGGAAAGGGAATTGGTAATTAAAATACATGAGGAGTCCTGGGAACAGGCCTTAGAGAGAATAAGATCTACCACCTCTTGTGCTCGTCTTGGACTTATTCAGTTTAAGGTTTTACACAGGGCACATTTTTCTAAGTCTAAACTATCTGTATTATATCCAGAAGTGCCATGGCTCCCCTTGTCATCTTAGCCATATGTCTTTTCCTTTGTCCTGACCTGAAAGGCTTCTTGGCTGGGTATTTTTTATCTACGTTTACTGTTCTTGGGGTAAATCTATAACCTTACCCTCTGATCGTCATATTTGGTGTTTCTGACACCTCACTTACACTTAACTCTACACAAAAAGAACATTATAGCCTTCACATTCTCACTAGCTAGTCTACCAGTGGAACTCTACCAAATATCCTTCTATTTCCCTATGGCTTAAAGACATCTTTTTAAAACTTGAGAAAATTAAATACACGTTAAGGGGATGTACAGCCAAATTTTTCTACAAGTGGCAGCCTTTTATCTCCTATTTCACTAATTTAGAGGTTCTACTCAAGTGAATGTGTGCTTTTTTTTCCCTTTGTTTTGCTTTTTGTACCTTTTATACTGCCTAAAGAACCAGTAATGCGTCCATTGGTCGTGATGAACTGAGTGGGGATGTGGTGGGTGGTTGTTTTGGGGGGTTTTTTTGGTTGTTGTTTGTTTTTTTCCCCCATTTGTTTTGTTAAAAAAGTGGAACATGTAAATGGTATTTTTGTAATTGTATATATTATATTGTATTTTTCCAATAAAAATATTTGGGGGGGGGGAAATCCAGTCAAGGTGTATACATGCACTTGAGTAATCAGATAATGGGAAAGCTCTGCGTTTACATGACTCCGGCAATAATCGGATTTCTACTTTGCCATGAACCAATAATCTCACAGAAAGATGTGACAAACTTCAAACTTTAATATTAAATAATTAAATTATTGATTTTCTCGAGTATATATGGCGTTTCAGAGTCTCCACAAAGAGTTCGATAGCCGTTTCGTTGCCTTTAATTCCATGACGCATTTAATTCCGTGATTGCTAGATCCAGCAAGAAAAAACAAACACTATAGTCAATGAACAGGCCAAATACAGCAAAGTCTTTACAATACACAAACCTGGCAACCATGACAGAAGGCTCGTGCACATGCGCAGTCTGAAAACACTGATTATAATCGAGTTACTGGTATACATGCGACAAGTACTCCGATTACTCAGAGTTAAAATCCAGCTCTCTCTATCGAATTTCTTAATCCGATTTCTAGTTTGGAGTACGCTGTATACATGACCACTTGAATATTCAGATAACTGCAGAAATCCAAATATGATTGGGCTATTAAGCGCATTAAACGCACTCACTGAAAACGATTCAGCTCAGTAAATTAGTTGTGCTAGCTAGCTCATGTTAAAAGCCATCCTACTTCGTGGTATGAGATGTAACATTTTCTCTTTCGGAATGCATATTTCTATTGAATCGTTAATGGCGTGGGGACGGAGATGCAAGTAACTGTTATTCACAACAAGCCTGTTCACATTCCAAATAATGTTTACAGTTTCAAACACTGCATCAGTGTCTTAACGTTGAGGCCACGCGTGCGTTGAAGTTCAGCGAAAATAGGAGTTTTCAGTCGGCCTGGAGTTCTCTGTTTGCGACCACTCTCAAACAGTTTCAGGAGATAGTTCTCCATGAACATATGGGAAATGGAAGGTTTATATGACATCATTCAAATGTTACAGTTCATAGAGAACATGTTTGCCATGAACATTTCGCCACCGTTTGACCAAATTGAACTCCCCTGAAGATACTGATTTGGTTTTGTTAAAATGTATTGCTGCTACTTTGGACATCACTGGTTTGAAATTTTGGCAGGTAAAATATTAGCAAGAAAGTTACTTAAAACTGAATTTTTGAGAAGGGTATTCATCTTCATTGTCCTCGGTGCTAGTTAACAAATGCATAACGCAAAATCAAGCTAAACGTAAAGCCTGGTAGTTACAGGAGAATTGTTTGATAACTGCGCAATTCATAATTTGAATAATCGATTACTCGTTTCAAAATTCAATAGATTTTGGCTATCAACATCAGAGGTGGATATCGGAAAGGACTTCGTGGTACGATACACATCACAATACAGTGGATACGATATGATAAGTTCATGATACACTGCGGTATTAAACAGTTCACTGAAAATATAAAAACAGCTGTGTACAATCGGAGTCGTCTCAATACAACACATTGATAATTCAGCACCCAAATTGAGTCAAAACACTGTATTGCGACAAGTACAGCAGCGTAGATTGAAGTTAACACCCCATCTAAAGTGTGTTTTTTCTTCCTTCAAAAAAGAAATCTATATTTTAATCCAAAAATCGATGTAGTATATTGCGAAAATAAATATCGGGAAATACTGCTGTACTGATTCTTCTTTAGCACAGTCCTAATCAAAATAGTCGTTTGTTGCAGCCCAAGTGCTATGCGAACTCAATGACTGCCATGTTGCATGTGACCTATGAAGTGCAAGCAATTTGATCATTTCAAGACAAGGTTTATGGGTTAAGAGCAAGCAAATTCACCTTCATTGTTGCCCTAACAAAGCACTAAGCAACCTGGTGTATTGAGCTGCTATGGCAACCAAACCAGTGGCCATAACTACATTAGTATAATGTAATTTTACCAATAAAGAAGGTGGTGACCATACTCGTTTCCAGTGCCATGATCAAAGCTTTGCTCAAAAAGCAGAACTTCAATACCATTAACAGACTATCAAAATAGGAGCTCCAATTTCAGCCCTGTCTTTTATAACCTGAAAGCATGCAACACACCCAGTTAGGAGTGGGGGTTCTGACTAGAGCTACAACAAAAGTAGGACTCTCGGCGCTATTACACAGCGAACAGGGGAGTCCAGCTTTACTGGAACCAAAATAGCCCGAACAATAGGTTCGTCAAGCTGGTTGTCAAGGGGATGACAAGAGCCAGATCACCTGGGAATTTGAACCGGACTATAAGCACCACCGTGCGGGCTGAAGAAGAGCCGACAGCAACCGCGCTGCCAATCTCTCACTCACTGTTTACTGTCATCCAGCCTTGAAATTAATGTTCAAACCACCAGTACAAGCTGGTTGGGTACACCCATAGGAACAGACTTTGCCATTAAAAGAGGACTTAGATTAGTTAATAATCAAACTAGATTCATATAACTAGATGTGTAATTATATACCACAGTTAAGCTGTGCAAGAGGAAAGCAGCCATGCAAAGTGCCACCAAGAATTAAGTTAGATACGCATGTGTTCGCCATAACTTTCCCAAATAGCGATCTGCTAAATGACCAAAGGATTTCAGCATTCACATACCGGCACATTTGCATACCAGAAAAATTTGCAATATCACTATCGCAATAGTACCAGTAATAAAACCGCTCCGACGAAACATCATGTAGCTTAGCTGGGCATGCTGGAGAAGCTGTTAAGTGCTCGGTGAGGAATACAACAGGCTCAGGGCTCGAGTGGTCTCCACCCAATAATTGCTTCATCTGAACACTAGCCTAAAGCCCTCGAGGACACATGCACTTACCAGTACTGCTACTGTATGGTTGTCTGCACTTGCTATTAAGTGCATCTTAAAATGTATCTTAAGTACTTGGCTGACTTTTGAAGAACCTTCAGGAATTCCACACAGCGTGTCATTTTTACATATATAGTTGTGTAGGTATAATGTATACACAAAAACAACAGCAGCCAAAACGGGATGATCTTTCTTAAGGTGGATTTAGGGGGTTGGTAGGCTAAAGCCATTAGATCCCAGCGTATGGGCCTGTGCTGTGTGGGTCAATATTTGGAAAGGCAGCAACGGGCGTTCTGCATTAGAGAGGATCAGGGCGGGATGACCCCTCACTGCTTTGTACCTCAGAGTACTGGGAGGGGAAGTGTGTAAAAGGAGTTTGGGAGTGTAGCTTCAAACAGCCAAGCAGCATATGCAAACAACTCGACTGAAGGTATTTATGACAATGAATAAATCAACTTCAGGCTTAAAAGACTTCCAAGTGGAGCTGTTTCTAGAAAGCATCGTGAAGTAACTGTATGCATTAAGGAAAATCTTCAAATGAAGAAGACAGGGACAGTCTGTAGATTACATATTTCAGGTTGTATTCACAAGAACAGGACCTATACACGTTTCAGCCAATTTAGGGACCCTGAGGGGACTTTGCTTCAACAGCATTAGTCCACTGAGCTACTGTAAAAAGCCCCTGTACTCGATACCATCTCACTTAATATGTGATATCAATTCATGCTTCGCTGTGCTGGGAGATTCCGAGGCTTGACAGCTAGGCTGGCTGGAGATTACACAGGTTTGTGTGGTATGAGGCAGGCACAGAAGCGGCCAGCTTAATAAGGACAGAGACACAATGACTCGCCCTCTAATTAAAAGGAGAGCTGGCTCATGGCCTTGCATACTACACACCCAGCTATGCAGACAAGCAGAAGGCAATCTTGATGCAAGACCATGGCTGGAGTGAAGCCACAAGCAAAGGTCAAGTTAAGACTATGAGGGTGTGTGCGTGTGTGTAAGAATGTGCTTAGGCAATAAAGGAGATGCCCCGTTAAAATGAAAAACTCTGGGATCTAACCATGGGAAATCCAAAGACAGAGAAAGACATCTAGACATAAACTATGCCAATGACGAGCAACAACAGGCATTCCAGAAATATTTTCAGATACGTTATACCCACATGATCTCTGCAGGCCTATGTAAATTCCGTGTTCACTTTTTTCTCATATTTCATAGACTGTCTTTCATTACAATATAAATGACCCAAACACACCTCAAATCTTGGAACAATGACTACTGGAAGACCAAAGAATATCGAAATGCCGAAGACGTTCCTGCACAGCCACCTTTCCTGAACCCTATCAATAGGGGCACTTGAAGACAGAGAAAGCCAAGCATTCAGTAACATCACAAGATAACCTGGATAATCACACGTCAGCTCAGGGAGCACTTTTGCTTAGGGATGGGTATCGTTTGCATTTTATTGATTCCGCTCATCGATTCAGGTTCGATTCCAAAATGGTGAAATAAATGTTCTAAATGTTTAGGTGTAAAAAAAAAATCTTTTAGATTTCAGCTTCAAAACTAATCATTTTTACATTAAGCTTTTTCCTCCCCTTAAAACCTATTAGAACTAAACAGCTCAACGTGGCTTAATGTACTAAAACAGCGACCTAGCGATGCCAAACTTCTCTCAATTTCCACTGGTCACAAGTACCACTGCTGAAATGATGAACATGTCATCCAAGTAATCATTTTCATGTTAAGCCTTTTCCTTATAGTAAGTTATTACTATAAGGAAAAAAGCTTATTGTGAGAATTCGTACTTTTCGTTTAGACCAGGAATCATTATTAGGTTAAGTTTTTTTTTCTTATAATAGGTTAAATGGGAAGAAAACAGCTTAACGTGAAAAAGAGGACTTGCCTTTCAACCCACATGTTCATCATCTCAGAAGTGCTAGTACTTCTCACCAGTAGTAATTGAAATAAGTTTGGTGTTCCTAGGTCATTGTTTTTACTTATTATAGGTTTGAAAGGGAAGAAATAGCTTAACGCAAAAATGATTCGTTTTGAAGTTGAAATATAAAAAATAAAAAGACATTCTTTATACCTAAACACTTTTCATCATTTTGGAATCGATAATACCCAGAATCAATAAGCAGAATCAGAATCAATACAATGCAAACAATACCCAACCCAAAGCATAACAATTTGAGTGGGAAGTGCTGTCAGGCTTTTGGTCTCCAATGTAAATGTGATGGTTTATACCAATGTGCTCAAAAATCAACGCAAAAATCAAACTATGTACACACTAACACAACCAATCCTGTGTCAGATCTAATGTTTAGTCACAAATCCAATCTGACTGCCTGCTCAGACATCATAAAAGAATGTAAAGTGGTTTATAATGGCAAGATGTATAGTACCCATTACACCACAGCTGGCTTACTGCTAACTTGCCAGATGTAGCGGCTTTGTTTCATCTTAGTAGGTCAGCATGCCTAGGGACAAAAAAAAAAAAAAAACCTCACACTGACAACTTCAAAACAGCAAAGCCAACAAAAGAGAGTGAATTTGTTGCTGTTAGGGCCAAGCCTGGAAACCAACGGCTATTGTGAACCAGTTTTTCTGTAACACCTGTAAACACACTATTGTGTATAGCAGCTAACAGACACCCAATGGACCCAAAGTCTGAGACGCAAGGTGGGAGGCAAAATGCAGTCACAGTTAAAATGTGTGTTCAATTTTCTTAGAATGCCACCAAATACAACAAGTGTGAAATGGTATGATGGAACTTCTCCCGTTGTAAAAAACCTTTGCTGTCATGGCAGCATGCAATTGAACTGGCATGGACTCCGCAGGTTTGAGCAAAATCTGATGATCCATGTTATACCAGCAAGGTTTCACAATATTCCAAAGAGCATTTTGTGATGTTACTAAATGTCTGGCTTTCTCATTCTTCAAATACCCCCATAAATGCTCAATGAGGTTTTGGTCAGGTGACTGTGGAGGAAAATCCATTGCAGTCAGCATTTCCTGATCTTCAAGTTGTTGCTGCCAACATTTGAGGTGTGTTTTTAATCATTATGCTGCTGCAGTATGAATCCTTCTCCACACAGAACCAAACCAGAAGGTATAGTACATCTCAGAAGAATGGAGTGGGACTAGCTGATTCTACACAGGTGCTCAATTCCAGCATAGGCAAAACACCCCTGACTTGAATAAACCCTCAACCAAACTTCATTGTTTTCCTGATACGCTGTGATAACTTGTCTCCCATTCCACTCCTTACACAAATCCTTGCTACTGCCATAAAACTTTTTACCGGCGCACACACTTTTTAAAAGAACAGAATTTTCAGAACAATACGGATTCTGTGGGCAAAAGTCAATATTTAGTGTGACCTCCCAGAAAAAGTGGTTTCTTGACTGTTAGCCTACAAAAAGACAGTTCCTGACCATGCTTCTTCAGACTGAAGAAAGTAGGGACGCACCAAATATTCGGTAACCGAAATTATTCGGCTGAAAATGGCAAAAAAGCACTTTCTGTAAAAGACCAAATAATTTATACCCAACAATGATACTTTTGTACTCCTATGCGTTCTCTTTGCTAGCGTTCCACTGTTGGTTAGGGGAACCTTTCAAGTTTTACAGGTCTGTACTCTAATCTTTGCCATTTAATAAAATTGATCTGTCCTTAAGGCTTCTTTTTGGAGGAACATCCTAACACATGAGGACCAGATAAAATGTATAAAGAAGCTAATATTAGGACTAATATTAGGAGATCTGTAGATCAGCACATTTAGCTGGTAACTGGTTATTTATTTATTTGATTGTAACTAGCAAGAGTCAAAGTATTAATATGTGAAAAATTTATAAAAAGTACATTTATAGTTACATACATATGTAACACGAGACACACAACAACAGGTGCAATGTAATTCAATCATTTTATTTGCAAATATTCCATATAGCCCTGCAATTAAATGTTATACACATGTAGGAACAAATGATTTTAGAATAATAATAAGAAACAATATTTTATAATGCATCATATTTTACGTTTAAACAATTGTTTTTTTTCAGTAAGAAAAAAAAATTGTCTTGCTTAAAGAGATGCATTTATGTCATTTACATTTACACAATGGTGGCAAAAAAAAAAAAAATAATTAAAAAACAAAAAGGCTGTGAAAAACCGTATTCGGCCAAATGTTTCATTTTCTTCCCCATTTTGTTTGATTTCAGCCACAAATTTTAATTTTGGTGCATTCCTAGTAGGAATCAACTTGGAATCCTGATGAAGCTGCCAGATCCTGCTATTGCTCAGGTATAAAGGGAGGTCACACCAAATACTGCCACTGTTGCCTATAGAAGAGGTTGTTATCTGGTTGTTTTCAGCTTTTTAATACTGCATATAAATTCCCTGTATTTTCTAATTGTATTGACGAAGTAATGATTACGTGGTCATCATACCATTGCTAAAACAATAAAAACAAATGGGACTGTGGTAGCCTAGTGGTTAAGGTACTGGACTCTGGACCAGAAGGTCCAGGGTTCAAATCCCACCTCGGCCAAGCTGCCACAGTTGGGTCCTTGAGCAAGACCCTTAACCCACAATTGCTTGGATTGTAAGACTGTACCAATTGTAAGTCGCTCTGGATAAGGGCTTCTGCTAAATGCTGTAAATGTAAAGACGACAACTAATGGTAGCATGGTGGCCTAAGACTTTTGCACAGTACACAAACATATACACAAATAACGCAAAAACACTTAACTAAATTCTATAGTTTCATTCTTAATGAAATAGTTTTGGTCCTTTTATCCCCCCGTTCACCATTGCAATTTCTTGCAGTTTGTATTTCAAATGAACATTACTTGGTAGTGTTATATAAACCATATGACTTTTGTAGCATACTGTGTGATGGCAGCGTAGTGAATTGTTGGCGGAAGGGCAGTTGTATAAAAAGAAAACACAAACAAAAAAAAAACAAAAAAAAAACCTGCTGTATAAAAGCAAAAGGCCACTCGAGGTCGTGTGTTATTGCGAATAACGTCAGCTGTGATTATCTACAGCACTCGTCCTGAGCTCTTGCCTGCGACCAAATGGTGCAGCGTTTAACACTTAGACCTAATGTCACTAGGGCCCTGATAATTCTTATAGCCATCTGTCATCAGGAGTCTAAGAGCATAGGTAACGCTACACTTTGGGTATAGCATTCAAACTGCATATAGATGAAAGCTACACTAGACAATCGCAGCTGCACGTGATCTTATGTATACAGAATAGGGCGGTTTGCACCCCCAACCAGGTGTGTTCAGCTGCTCTGTGATGCATGAGCTGCAGTTGGGTGCAGGTGGCTGCCTTTTCACGTGTCTCGAACAAAGCACCTGCTAGCAATCAGCCTCTTATGTTGATGGTTGCTGTGTAGAAAGGGGAGACTCAGCTAGTGGGGGATCTGGGAGAAAAACAACCTAGTGCAACTAGGTGAGGGCAATCTGGCAAAAGTATCAGGTCATATGAATAAAGTCCTACAAGATCATAAATCACCAGTAGGGACAAAAAAGTCAATCGTCTCTCTCCATTGTGTGTTCACCAAAGAAACTAATATTAGAATAATATTTACAAGTTTTAATGAGGATCAACTGTTTAAAGAAGAAGTCACTGCACATATCCTTGGCCAGGTAAACTGTAATGGCAAAGTGATGTCTTTCAAACTCCATTGTTATCGTTATTCGGTTCAGTTACGTTTCTGGCTGAGTTACTGCTGTTACACCACCAACTGCCTATCAGCGTACTCTTTGGGGTGATTTCTGTTGAGGTGGTTGAACAGGTTTGTTGTGTTTCCACCAGGCATGCCAATCTAGCCTTTGTATATTCTGGAAACAACTGTTGTCTGAACAGTGCAAAACCAACTAGTTCCCATACAACTCATTAGGGTTAGATATCAAAGCCCGGTTCTTACTGAGAATTGTTTCCCAAATTTCAACAATCAAACCTGTTAAAACCAAAAAACAGAATTTTGATTCCTCATATCAGTCCCTACTAAGGCATTGTATGCTTTAACAACACAGCCAGAGTTAGTACAAAACTGTCTATAATCAGGCAGCTATCTGCCAAGACCGGGGCGTCGTGTCATTGAGTAAGTCACGTGGTTTTGTTTTTATACACTCCGCTACAGCATTAGCTTAAGACAGATGCCCAGAAATGCTCAAAAGTTTGGCTCCACTATAAAAGCAATTAAAGTCTAAATGCAATATGTGGAAAGTTGATCTGTTATGAAGGAGGTTGACTAAACAACTAAGGCACCAGCATGATCTTGAGCTTCAGCAGTGTACCGTGTTTGACCGACTGCGCTCTCCAACCCCAAAGGCTGCGCCATCATCTCGGAGAGTTTAAAATGTTTAACGTGAACAAAGCTTAAAATGTGGTTTAATCTTCTAAAACAGTGACCTAGGAAACTAAATGTCTCTCAGTTATTAGTGGTTATAAGTACTCTCTACTGCTAAACTGATTAACTTTTGATGCAAAAGGAAAGTAATATTTTTTTTGCTTTAAGCTTTTGTCTTCTCATTTAATCCTATTATAATTAAAACACAACGTAAAAATGATCCCTTTGGACCACATGTTCATCATTTCAGCAGTAGAGAGTACTTATGACGAGCAGCAACTGAGAAGGTTGGAGATCCTCGATAAGCTTTTTACCTATAGTAGGTTTAAATGTAAAGAAAAAAGCTACCGTATTTTCCGGACCATAAAGCGCACCGGGTTATAAGGCGCGATATCAATGATCGGCTGCTAACGGGTATATTTTCATACATAAAGCGCACCGGGTTATAAGGCGCATGAAATGAAACAAAACTCTTAAGTTCCGTCGGAAGCTCAGTTTGGTCTTTACCTGGCGCAGGGCGTCTTCTTGCTTCCTCCACTTCCGTACCATTGATTGGTTAATGTTGAATTCTCTCGCAGCTGCTCTATGTCCATGTTGTACTGCGTGACTGATAGCTTTGAGTTTGAAATCCGCTTCGAAAATGAATGAATGAATGCACGTACCCTAATGCTGAAGCACATACCGTATTACTCCACTATGCTGCGCACTACGTTTGCCATAAGCTTCGTAACCTACCAAAGACCTTGCTAAAACATTTTGACAGATTTTTGAGCGCCGTGTACCATCTACAATCGGTTCTAGGTCAGAAGGCTCAACCAGAATTAATTCATACATTAGACGCACCGTATTTTAAGGCGCACTGTCAATTTTTGAGAAAATGAAAGGATTTTAAGTGCGCCTTATGATCCGAAAAATACGGTAAACTTTTGAAGTTAAAATTGAATAAAAAAATTAAGATTTCCTTTATACCTAAACATTTGCCTCACTTTTTCACCAATTTGGAATCGAAAATCAGAATCAATAAGAACCGGAATCGATCAGCATCACTGATAAAATGCAAATGACACCCAAACCTAGAACTGATTTTTTGTGTTGTTGTCAGCCATGCTAGTATGTTGCCAATCAAGCAAATTCTAAACACGAAGGACCTGCTCACTCTGGACTCTGACTGGTTTAACTGTGTTTCTGTCAGGGAAAATGCAAACCGGAATAGCAGAGTAGCACATTTTACTTTACTTTATGTTTTTATTATTACTTCATTAACAACTTGGGGTGCAATGCTGGCATTTAAAGTGCTAAAGTAATAAAATGGGTTTAGTAGGACTCTTCTTTTGATCTGTTAAGGCACATCATGGAGACATTAAATGTTCACAATGTAAAAATCACCAGATTACCCACCCCTAACTATAACCATAACAAGAATACTAAATGAATTAAATTACATGCATGTACCGCATAACGTTCGTTCACACCGAGACCGAGTGCATACACATTCATGGTACAGAACTGTGCAAAAGTCTTAGGCCACCATGTCACCATTAGATTTGCCGTTTTACCAATGGTATAATGACCATATATGACCATACTCATTTCTCAGTGTCTTTATTAGAATACAATCAGAAAATACAGGAAACTTCAATGCAGTATTTAAAAAAAACAAAGCACAATTGGCACACTTACGCTTGAGCAATAGCAGCATCTGGCAGCTTCATTCAGATGCCAAGTTGACTTTCCTACAGAAGAAGTTTGATCAGTCTTTTTGGAAGGGTAGCAGCCAAGAAGCCACCGTTTTGGGGAAGACACGCCAATACTGACTTTTGCCTGTAGAAGCCATTTTGTTCTGATTTTTTTGTGTGTGTACAGATTTCCTGCATTGCCTGTATCTTAATAGACCGAGACGTTAAACACCTGTATTACTCTGTGTTCATACAACGTCCAAATCACATAACGTCCGATTTCACAGACCTATCTTAGCCATTAAGTGATGCATGCCTGTACCTGTAGGTTTCAATTTGCTGATCAATGTAACATGGAACACTGGTACAGAACCTAAATGTATGTGGTTTTTAATCATCTTAATGGTCTAATAAAATATTACAGTACTACAAAAAGTATGCATACAAGTATGGGCATGTGCAGCTGTACATAACCATGTTTAGTTACTTTCATTTGCCTGGCTCTCTTCAGAAGGGCAAGGTGTATAGAAATCACCATTTATATGTTTTAAGCATTCTGATGTAATATAAACCAGACACTGGTTATACGTCATGATGTTACTCACTTCTGGGGTAGAATGCGCAACGGGTCCCGACTTCAGCTGTTTGTGGAAAAGCAGTGCCATTTTCTTTGTAAATCATACCACAGCTTCTGTATAGTTCAATTCCAGGTAAAGCAATCGACTGAATGTCCCATGGAATTACCCTCCATAATATATTTCCATGTAAAGCAACCCTACACCTTAACCACAACATAGCATAAGCAAGCAACCAGTTTTACTCCCACTTACCCTGGTCAGGGGGGGTCTGGAGCCTACCCTGGAATTCACTGGGTGCAGACAAATACACTGCACAGGGTGCCAGCCCATCGCTGGGTTCCATAAAAGCGCTATCCGCGATTCGATCCCAGACCCTCAGGAAATGTCGTATCTAACAGCTGTCTCTTAGCATGAGCCACGGGAGCTGCTTTAACCACAAATGTCAAGATGAAACTGAAAGATGAACCTGGTATACCATTAGGTTGCTGGTCACTTGGTAAATCAGGAAATTTGGTGACTTATTGTCGGGGACAAAATCATTACAGGGAAATTCATGGTATTTAACCTAAAGTAACTCCATTGTTAGTGAATGATAAAACAAAGTATTCGACAGTGATAGTAGGACTGGTAGCCTATCGGTTAAGGTACTGGACTATGGACCAGAAGGTCCAGGGTTCAAATCCTACATCTGCCAAGCTGCCACTGTTGGGTCCTTGAGCAAGACCCTTAACCCACAATTGCTTGGATTATAAGACTGTACCAATTGTAAGTCGCTCTGGATAAGGGCGTCTGCTAAATGCTGTAAATGTATCTTTCGATTACAAGTTTCCCTTGTTCAGTTTAGGGCATGAGATTAGTGCTGTGATGGTGATATTTTTAATTCTGCCCCATGCTTCCCATCTCTCCCATGTTCACAGTGGGTAAAGCAGCTTTGCCCAGTCCATCTGAGATAGGCAGTATTGTTTTGTTAAGATTTACAGCACAACAAAGATGATTCTTTCCTCTGGCATAAGTGAATTCAATTTTTCACATTCACCTTTTTCTGTGGTCACGTGTTACACAATCATTCTGCCCAGAATTAATACAAATACTAACACTCTACATCCACTTTGCAGTATGACCTCTTGCCAAGTGTTGGTGTTACTGTTAGGCAATTGCCCTGTCCATGATATGCTCTCTGTAAACAGCACAAACTATACAACATGGTCTCCACTCAGATGTGACGTGCCACCGTTCTCATAACAGTCCTTGGGCCTCTGCCTTAAATGCTGGCCAGACAATTGATTAGAATCCTACTCCCACACGGACAGCCTTTACACAAATATGTTATTTGAAAGCTTTCTTTTAGTGAAGGTCAAAAGTCTGAGATCACTAGTGAAAATTATATTCTATCATTTTAATTATTGAAATTCTATTTCTATTATTTTATTTTTCACAAATTTAATAGTCATTTTCCCTTACAAGTCATATAATCGGCATGAGTGAAAAATTTAATCTTTGATTACATTAAAACTTGAACCTTTGCATGAACTTCAGAATTTATTCGTATAAAACCTTTTTTTTTTACAAAATGTCAGTTTTCCTTGAGTCTTATTTTTTTCCATTGAAACACATTTTCAAATGATCAGGTGGAGTTCATGTACCTATTAGAAGCTTGTTTGACTTAAAAGATCAGCAGCTATGGTTCACCTGTTAGAAATATGGGTGGTGGGCAGTATACCGGTTTATACTGGGACTGTGGTAGCCTAGCAGTTAAGGTACTGGACTATGGACCAAATGGTCAAAGGATCAAATCCCACCTCTGCCAAGCAGCCACAGTTTGGGACCTTAACCCACAAATGCTTGGATTGTAAGATTGTATCAATTGTAAGTCGTTCTGGATAATGGCATCTGCTAAATGCTGTAAATGTTTATGAGGTATACTGCTTTTAGTTTCTCATAGTGTATGAATTTTCCATATACAGGTACTCCACATTTTACAACGGGAATCCGACTACGCACATAAATATACATTCAGCAGAAACTGTACTCGGAATTTTTAATTTAGATTCCCCCCCCCCCCCCTATGCAGTCCGATAATCTTTCACACTGTCCCCATGCTGAATGAGGAACTCGGCAGTGTGTGACGAATGTAGTCACATGGCGGGAGTGATGAGTGCTGGGAAACGTAGTGAAAAAGTTTTTTCCACTTTCCAATACATTTTCCAATAAATTACACAAGATACTCAATACTTTATAGTAAAATAAGCTTTATGTTAATGAATTTGCCCAAGTGTAGTTTAATGCATGTTACATTTTAAGGTTTATCTTTAAGGTACGCTACACACTACGATCCTGCACTCTCCTGTGCTAGATTTGGAACTCCACAGTGTGTGGCGTAGGGAGTCACGTGGCAGGAGCGATGAGCGCTTGGAAACGTAGTGAGGAAAAGCCATGGTTGTGTTTGTGTACAGTATTAAGCAGTTGTAAGGTACACTACACTATGATATATACAGTATATCAATGTAGCATACTGATACACTAACAGATATATTAAACTCCTCAGTTTACGATAAATTCAACTTACGATGTATTTATCAGAACGTATCCCTATCGTTAATCAGGAACTACCTGTACCACCATACCATAGCACATCTGAAACAACAGATGCAACATTTCAACAGGAAGCAAATTAGCTGCCAGATAGCATAACAAAAGAACAAAACAGAGATGAAGGATAAAGAAAGTGAGACCGGAGATGCAAAAGAAGAACTTTTGCCCAAGAAAGGAGCCATGTCTGCAGTTTTTTTTTTATCCAACACAAACCAAAAGGCAATGTATTGCAAAGTTTACCAAAGTGAGTCACTGTTGGTAATTCCAGCAACTTACTCCATCACCTCAGCAGAAAACATGCATGACTGCATGAGATTATGGTCATTGGATTTAATGCCATCAGTGTCAGTAAAACAGTGAAGCCAAAGGTTCAGAGACATTTTCTCTAGGCACTGCATATGACAGGAAAAGCAAGCGCTGGAGCAACATTACAAACGCAGTAACAATCCAATCGAAAGAGACGGGTTCAGACCAATGATTAATACACTGGACTCCAGGCAGCTTTTATGGAGGCAAAAATACTCTCTTCAAAACTCTGTTTTAACATATTAGAGTTGGCACAATAAAAACTACTTATATTCTGCAATTGTTTAATGCATACAGATTCCTACAATCTTGTGGGGAGACATAAACCCTATAGTAATCAATGCCTTCATTATTTACATTTCTTAAATATTCTGTGTATCCTGACAGTAGAATATGACACAAACCTATATGAAAGCCCAGCCCCCCCTAACCCCCCCACCCCCCACCCCGAGCAGTCAGACCAAAAGTGACTACACCATTAGAAGGCCAATAGATAAAGCTTTGTTCACCGAGAGCCAGAACAGCATCTCCTGCACAGATACTGCATACAGTACCATTCACTACTTCAGAGACATCCTATACCCTCTGGTTTGGATCTTTGAGGAGAAGGATTCATATGGCAGTAGGACAATGGCTCAAAACACACTTCAAATCTTTGCAACATCCAAGTGAAAAGGGAACCACACTAAATTTCATTCATTGATCAAGCTCCCACCGTATACCATGTTCATAAGTACAGTTCGATTGTGCTTTATTTATTTAACCTCACATCACCATCGATGGCTATTCGTGACAGGAACAAGGTTAATATGACACTAGGCGACGAGGTAATTTACAGTGACCAATTAACCTTTCGTTGGAATGTGAGAGGGAAACCCCGAGTACCCATAATAAACTCACACAGACACAGAGAAGACATGCAACTCCACAGAGACCAGTCTGAGATCGGGGTCGAACTGGGGATCCGTGCCACCCATGTTCATGATTAACTTTGTACAATTTTTTTTTATTAGTTAATTAGCTGATTAGTTGTTAGTCTGGAGCGAACTTGCTGTTCACAGCGAATGAAAGACTGCCTGCCAAAGTGACGGCAAAGTGCTACAATACCCACAATTCCAAACAACAAAACACATCAATTAGATCACTGTAACCATGTGATTGCTAAAGTATTTGGTCTAAAACTGTGTTTAGTGAGGGAGGCTCTTCAGACACAGTTGTAGCTTGTAAAGTCTTTGTTCATACCCGTGTAGGAAATGAGCAAACAGCAAATAGCTTGTCAGCAGTGGGGGGAAAAAAACTGACTAACTCTAGCACTCATCTCTAATATACTATGTATGTAATACTCTAATACAGCAGATGTGTTTACATTTTGGGGTGGAAAGATGTAGGTTAGAAGTGTAATGCTTAATGGTAGCTGCAGCTTTTTAATAATACAAACACTTGCAGTGTTAACATGAAGCATGCAACCCACTAATGAAAGACAAAAACTTTTTTTTTCTACTGATTGTCCCAAAAAATAGGATCAAGTCATTGCTTCTTAACCAGCAGTATGGATTTAGGGGGTTCTTAAATATAGTAAGTTTTTTTTCCCCATGTACTTCATGTGAACTATGGAGCAGAAGGTCCAGGGTTCAAGTACCGGCATTATACCATGGTTGGGCCCTTGAGCAAGGCCTTAACCCACAACAGTACAAGGTACAGTAGCTTGTAAGGTTGTATCAGTTGTAAGTTGCTCTGGACGTACAATATTATTTCGGACTGTGGTGGTGCAGCTGTCAAGACACTGGACTGTGGACCTGAAAGGTTCAAATCTCACCTCGGCAAAGCTGCCATTGTACAAACAAAGGGCTTTGAACAAAGCCCTTATCCCACAACTGTAAGATTACATCAGTTGTTGGTCGCTCTGGATAAAGGGGTCTGGTATATCCCTGAATGCAAATGTAAATATGTTTTAGAACATTGATCATTTAGAACATTAGAACATTGACTGCATTTACATGCGCTTAATTATCTGATCATAATCGGATTTATGCACTTATCTGATTACTCAAGTGGTTTACAGTATACTCCGATGTAGAAACTAGAATAAGTAATCCAATAGAGAGAGCTGGATTTTATTTCAGTAATCTGATTTCTCATAGCATGTATACCATTTACCCAATTTCAATCAGATTTGGCAGTCTGCGCATGTGCACATAGTGGAAAACAACATGGTTGCCAGATCTGCTTATTCTTAGAGATTCGCTTCTTTTGGGCTATCAGTTGGGACATTCTCTCGTGACATCTGGCAACCCTGGAATTAAACACAGCACCTGCTATACGGCTATTGAACACTGGAGATTCTGAAGTACAATATATACTCAAGAAAATGAATCATTTAATTATTTAGTATGAACAATTGAAGTTTGTCACATCTTTCTGTATGATTACTGGCTGGTTGCCAAGTAGAAATCCGATTATTGCCCGAGTCATGTACACTAGGTTTCCCATTATCAAGTGCATGTATGATCCTTGATCAGATTACTGACAAAATCTGATTTTCTGCAGTTATCGGATTATTATGTGCATGTAAACACACTCAATAACATGGCACCCAAAAGTGTTTTTTAAAAAAATACTATTTGCTAGCCCAGCTTGCATCTTCCCTGATAAACACACTAAAATCCCAATAACAGCCCAGAGTGAGCAGGTCCGTTGTGCATTTAGAATTCAGTTGACTAGCCACACGGTAGCATGTCTGACAAAATGAAGGAGCTGGAGACTGAAAAAATCATCACTGGTTATATGGAACTAGTTTGGATTTCACACAATGGACACTGCACAAACAACAGTCATTTGCAAAATATGCAAAGACAAGACTGGCATGTCTGGTGGAAACACAACAAACCTGTTCAACCACCTCAACAGAAATCACCCCAAAGAGTACACCAAAAGCAGGCTGGTACCAAGACCGCACATGGGTGCAACAGCTCAACAGCCAAAAACAGCAATCCGACAACAATAACAAAGGCATTTAAGACTAGACTGATGCCGTGACATTTAACCTGGCCAACAATATGACATAATAAAACAGTCAAAAACAATTATGTTAAGGACTTCTATAAACAACTGACCATACTGCACAAAAAAACCACCTCTGATGTACACAAAATGCAGGGAGATTATTGAATCCAAATTTACCAACATCTGTTTTTGCCACTACTAGTGATTTATGGTCCAGCTGGACTTCAGACCCATATTGCCCTTTTATATTGTCACGACATTATTTGTGGACACCTAGAATAATGGTGATATTTACATTTTAAACTGTTTACAGTTTGCTGGGAAGTTCAAAGTTGCAAACTTTACTCAAGTTCCATTGGCCAAAGTGGTCTCTTTCTGTGCTTTTGTGGAGCTAGAGTGCTATAGTAGTGAAAGAAGTCTGGTTGATGTGTTCAGTTTCAAATTTGCCTTAAAAACCAACCTAGAAAAAAAAAGTACTGTGATGATAATGTGTGCTTACATGCATGTAATGGCAGACCTGATAAAAAGGTTTCACACTGATGTTGTGAATGTTCTAGAGTATAATCCTAAAGTATGCAGACTGAGGCAGTGATGACAAAATACAATTAGCAGAAACAATCACCTGTTTGTTGATACAGCGTGAGCTTGTGCAAAACAGCAACCACAATTATCCCTTTGTGTCATAACTCATTTTGGCTACATTCACATTATCAAGCTCAAGTGGCACAAATAGGATTTTCGGCCTTAATTTGACGCAAATCTGATCTTTTCTGTGTGGACACGCAAAATCTTTTCAAATCCGACCTGAGCCACTTTCACATTCACCCTGTTTAGGATTCATATCCGATACGTGGCCGTGTGACTTGAGTGAGAATGCTAAGATTGGAATTCATCAAATTTTCATTATTCCAACTCGTCATTCGCCATAAACGTGCACTGAGAGGAAGGGAAAATGACAGCAGTGAGTAGGGCTGGGCAATTTAGTGAAACCAACATCAAGAACCTTTAACTGATGTTGTCGCATGTCGGATATTTCGGATTTATTTAATTCAGGTGAATATGTTTGTTCTTAATTCTGTTAATATTTTCCCCCACTGTGCTCATGTATGTACTGTCCCCTTAAACACATACTACCTCATAGTGCTGAGGTTGACCTCAAATCAATATCACGATTAACTGAACCTCGATTACAATTAATGAACGATTATTTCGTTTTTGTCTTAGTTGTCTTTCCACCTTCACTTCACTGACAAGGTTTGTACTCTATATATGCTCAACTATTAAAATGGAATGGGATATTTTTTCTAATCGTAGTGTGCATATCATTGTGATTTTTAAATAACTGAAGGAAACACACTGAAGAACCATTTATGGCTATTTTTTGAATGTTTCAACCAGCTGAAATCCTTTGTGATTTAGTAGGATGTGGCGCTGGTTATTTCTTTCCATCTTCTTGAGTATTATTTCACATTGTGGAATTCTGAGTACAAAAATAAATAAATAAAACAAAACGATCGTACGTTAATCGTAACTGAGGTAACGTGTTCAATTAATCGTGAAGCGATTTGAAGTCATATCGCCCAGCAGTAGCAGTGAGGGAGGTTTTCAGTGGCTGGATAATGTAGTAAAATGCATATTTATATACACTCAAATAATTGGCATGATATCTCTGTGCGAACCAAATTAGAAGGCACATAACGCAACTGCTCGGTGTTTGGGAAAATTCCTAAAGAAATGGTGGACGTGACTGCAGTCCTTAAAAGCGAAGTTAAAAAAAAAATAAAACACACAAGGACGCAAACCAAAGACATGGCCAAATAACGCACCCTTATTAACATGGCCATTAAAGCAGTGCCTGGACGAGGGGTTCATGTGAAGCATAGTTTTTTTGCGCATGCACATCAGTTTCCGAGCTTGACCTGCTCAGAAGAATGTCTGATATTTCAGTGACCATCTTAAAAAGAATCAGATTTGGTGTGAAAAGTTGATTTGAGCCAAAGGAATATTTAGCAAGGGGCTTAAATGATTTTACCTGTGTTCTCCGAAAGATAAGAGTAGTCTTCTCTGGTGTAGGAAGCGGACGGCTGGATAAACATGCCCTCATCGAAGCCTTCCTCTGGCTCTGGTTGGATGTTGTAGACGAAGCGTCTGGCAATCTGCTTTTTCCTTCTGCCACTGCCCGGCTCTGGCTGATCCTCGGTCTTCATGGCAGCTCCTGCACCTGGAGGTGGCTCGTTCCAGACAAACACAGGGCCTGGAGCCTGCACCTCTGTCTCCCCAGACTCCACAGAGTTCTCTCCACCCCATGCTGAGGCACCCAGCGCTGGCACGGCAGCATCATTAGGCTCCTCTTTCACCTGCCCGCTGGCCTTAATCGACAGCTTGGACAGAATGCTGGTGGCCCAGAAATTGCCGGGCTTCTTGTCATCCTTGGGCACAGCACGGCGCTTGTTGTAGTCCACCAGAACCGAATCGGGTGCCTCCTGCTTGATGCTGATGTTCAGGGCATCTTTGATGAAATCGCGGCACGACTGTACCACGTCGCTCATCTGAAGGTAGCTGGCCACGGACATCACCTCGATGGCGTTCTGACTGGTGAGCAGCAGGTTGCCCGAGTACAGGAAGTCCAGGATGACAGAGAAGCCCTGCACAGCGGCAACATCTAGGTGCGTGACCGTGTTCTGTTCAACGTTCTCGCTCTTGGTCAGGCAGTAGAGGGTCTTGAAATAACGACTTCCCGCCACCAGGATGTTCTTGTGTGCACGGAACACCTGCCCACACACCACGATGCTCACGTCACACAGGATGCCACTCTTGCGTTGCTTGTCCAGTTCCTGAAGCAGCTGGTAGCAGTACGAGTTCTCGTTCGGCTTGTTCCTGTAGTCTTCGACCTCGGTGCCCTCTGTGTCTTCAGGCCTCTCGGTCTCCTAGTGGAGGCACAACAACAACAGAAGGCAAACAGTGTTAATGTACAGTGTAAACGCAGAGATGTGGGGATATGGTGACACCACCACAAGGACAGAACTGGTTCAACCAGCTTTGGAACTGCAGCACTATGGGAACTGTATATCTCCCCAAACCCCCCCACTCAAACACAAACTCTATCGCAAAACACACCCTAAGCAAACCATTTCACTTGCTCAGCAAAGCCCGTTAAGCAGACAGACTCAGTTTGAACACCACCCTTTCTCTACACCTGAGCCCATTCAGAGGATAACTCCACTGTCTGATGAAAAACAAACAGTACAGACCGCTACCCATTAGAGGGACTGTCCACAGTCTTCTTTGATCCAGTCATTCATACCATTTAGGCTTAAAGTCTCTCCTCCTACCACACAGCATTTCGTCTTTTAGCATCATTAATTCATTACTTAACCCATGTCTTGGGGCAGAGGACATCTCAATCCCCTCCTTTACACTGCAGCCCTGGTCTGGGATTTAGGTATTTACACTAGCTTGGCTCTAGCAGCAACCAGTCTGACCAGAGCACAGAAAGAGTCAGTCCTCCACGCAATGCCAGGCCATTTCCTCCAGTCACATTGTTCAGCACTGTTGCATACAACTCTGAGGCGTTATGCTGATTGAACATGGCATCAAATAATAAACATTCAGCAGTCCATGTGAATAAGTGCCCCAAAACAACCTGACCAGAATACGTTTCATGAACAACGTGCAAGGACTTTATGTGAATCAAAAGGAGAAACCAAAAAGTGCCAGATGGGCACAGGTCTGAATAAATATGGTGATGGGAAACAAGGGGTTGATGCATAGGAATGGCTGTCAGCCCATGGTGTCGTATTTTTCTCCATTATTTCCTCCTTTTCCTTAAGCAAGTGTTTGTTTCAAGGGAAAGTTTCAGACACTGAAGCATGACTAGGCACAGTAACAGGGACAGAAATAGTGGCACCGAAAAAAGAGGAAAAGAAACATTGGACCAAAATTTACTTCACTTACTGGCTCTCTACTTCTGCTCATCCTTTCTCCAGATGTGCCACGTGTTAACACAGAACTGGAGAACAGATGCTTTCGGCGGATCCCCTACACTAATTTCTCAAACGAGACCGTAGTGGCAGTTCGGTCTTGACGTGACTGTTTTTGCAAATAAGAATTTACAGGTGCCAACTCAAAAATTCCGGTACCAACCTGGCCAACAGTATTAAAATGACATCGAAACTTTGAAGCAATGCGTCACGATTCTGAACTATGCTATAAAAAAGACCCCCCTCCTAAAAACATAGGACATGAAACCCACAGCGGTATTTCGCATTCTGGTTTCACACCTCAGACTTTCAGTTTGATGTGGAACAGGAACAACACAACCACCACCACTAATACTAGGTTTGCTGATGTGTCTCAACTCTGTTCAAGATCGTTTAGTGTTGTTCAATAGCTCCCTCTACTCGCAATGCCTCCGCCTATAAACACGCATGCCCACCCAAATCGTAAATGCACAGATTAATTATTCACCTACCACGTCTGCACAGTGAATATATATGGAACATGGGATTAATCAAGGAACCAAGACTGTCCTTCAGACTACAAGGACGGCAGTTTTGTTTGGCTTGTGTGAACCCCACCCTGGCCAGCCTAGCCCTGAGGCCAGAGCCCAGTCCCCCTCACCCAGCCCATCTACTGCAGATGCATGAACAATGTAGCAGTGTGCTTGACCCAAGGTGTGGGTGGAGAACACCAGGCTTTGGGCCTCCCAACAATGTGGAGAGCTCATCGATAGAAAATTCCACAGAGAGCACCCCCCTCCACCCCCCAATACACACAGACCTACATTTCACACGGGACAGACAAGGGAAGGGTGGAGCCTCCGTCTCTTCTGTAAGCTCTATACCCAGGGATGGCATCTTTGAGGACAATGTCCAGACCCCAGAGTGAAACAACCCAGATACCCCCTATATTGTTAACTGCTTTACGGCCACTGCTCACACGAGTTATATCTGACAATGGCAAGAAATGAAGCTCACTGTCTAACACTTGATGTCCCTTCTTTAAAAAATATTTTAATTACCAAAGACTACATCTCAGTGTGCATCTGCATTATGAAAATACAGTCTCATCATTTCTCGAGCAATCCATCGAAACTTTCCCCTCCTCCAAAGCAGTATCTTACCATTAAACACGATACAATTGCACATTTCAAATTCTAAGCAGGTGATGAAATAAATAACCATGAATAACACCTTAAAAATTATGTAGAACAAAAGAGATGTAAAATATCTAAAACCCAATTTTGGCACCACTCCTGTTAAGATTACTGCTCCATCTCTTTCATAATTAGTAAAGAATAAACTTGGAGTTAGTGGTTCGATTCTGAGTATATAATTGGATATGAACCATCTGCAGCCAAACTTGGGGATTCAATGAACAAATTACTTAATTAAAAAGTACATATTTATTCATAAGCATGAGTAACCAAATCTTCAAGCCTTTAGGCACAAAGCACACCTCTATTTAAAAAGCGCTAGAGAGTCCTTAGCATAATACTGTCCTAACGTAGATGTAGACTAAAGATTCACTACAAAGCATTGTCTATCCACACGAGCGCTGATGATGATCAGGGGTGCGCTTATTGATTCGAGCTCCCTTTAGTGTTGGGCAAATCCAGGTCACAGGGTCATATGGAAAATTTATTCTAATTCAATCTCACGTTGACAGGTAAGGTAGGCGCCGTATCAAAAGCATAGCTTGACACGGGGACCGTGCCTCAGGGGCTACATATGACCCATAATGTAATGATACACAACCTGGAGATCTTGGACACTCATCTGACACAGAGCATCTGATTTAGAAGCCCTAAAGCGAACATGTGCCAGAGGTCATTTTTTTTCTAGCAAAGGAGGGGGGTTGGGATCAGAAGAGATGGGTTGGGCTACGGCTCCCCAAAGCCTGCCAGGTCAAGCTCCTGCCATTATGACCTCCAGTAATCAACCAAGTTACCATGGTAACAAAGGTTGACAATTACACTGTAAAACTTGCATTGAGGATTAGAAGCTGCGAAGGCAAGGCAGTATATTCCCCTATCCGAGGCTCATGGTCTGGGAAAGTGCGACAGATGTCAGCTGATGTACTTGGCATAACCTTTTTAGAATATGTTACATTACTAGCCTGCTCTTTTAGTTACAAAAACAGGTTGATCAATGAATCAATTAGACAACACCCCAGGAAATGAATCCAATCTGACATTACCTAGCTACATATCTATTTACAATTCTAACAAACTGTAAGGGTACATTTGCACCGTGTACATTAATGAAACGTTTATATTTTAAAACCAATAGTTTAGACTTATCTGTAAAAGAAGGACATGGGGAAATATAACTTTCAGAAAAAGTAAGCTAGCAAAATTGGTTAAATGTCATAATGGGACTGTGGTAGCCTAGCGGTTAAGGTACTGGACTATGGACCAAAAGGTCGAGGGTTCAAATCCCACCTCTGCCTTGAGCAAGGCCGTTAACCCACAATTGCTTGGATTGTAAGATTGTATCAATTGTAAGTCGCTCTGAATAAGGGCGTCTGCTAAATATCAGACATGTAAATGTAATAAATTATCTGTAATGCTAAACAAAGTACATCGATATTTAGTTTTGCTGGTACTTTGCTTAAAAGGTGTTAAAATGGTGTCATATCATAGAAAAAATTAAATATACTAAATTAAAAATATTACGTATTTCCTACACAATACGATATGAAAGTGGACCATGGTCTTCATTCATACAGCGTGACATAGATAGCTTGATAGTTGCCCACTTACTATTTCGTCAGCGCACGTTAATACAAGGCGAAAAAGTCAACTAGAAGACTGAAAAACGACTATTTAAGACCGGGAACAACTGTCACTGATAGCCACAATGACTATGTTAGCTGACATGCTAATAACCAGGTATGGAGAGCAGCACCAAGCAGCGTAGCTTAGCCAAGGCACCAAGCTAACTCGCTAACTGTACCATAAGTAATAACGTTAAAAAAACATCACAACTTGTTGACTGTTCGGACTCTGTCTCCGGCTTTCCTCCATAACAGTGCGCTCTGTATAATATCTCGTAATTCAGAAGTGAAATGGCGTTTGACACTTGACGAGCGTTACCTGTTTGGTCGGGTCGTTGCGGCCGTGCTCGGCGGACAGGTGATGTCTGAGAACCAGAGCGCGCTTGTAATTCCGGCTGCCTTTGACCAGCTCGTCGCTGTTGTTGCTGCCGATGTTGTGACACCACGAACAAGACATAAGTCCGGTTTCTTGGCAGAACTTGAGCCACGAAAACTCCTGAAGCCAGGAGGCTTGGAAAAGCGAGTGTTTCTGAAGCAGCGTCTGCGGTCTCATTTCAAGCCACGGCTTTCTGTCTCCTCGGTCCTCTTCCGAACCGACGGATCCATCCGCTCCGTTCAGTCGGTCCCCTCCGCTCCAGGTCCCGGCTTTCTTTTCGAGGGTCCAGCCGCGACTGTCAGCGTCTTTCACGGCCGGCCACTTGCCCCCTTCCGGGTCTTCTTCCTCCTCTGCCTCGGGCTCTGTGCTGTCGCTGACCGACCCCCCGCCCTCGACTCGTCCTGGCGATGGTTCTTTCCTTCCCTGCAGGTCCATGTCTTCGTCCTGATCCGGTTTGTTCCCGTTTAGATGCCTTTCGCTTTGGGCCTGGGCCTCCCAGCTGTCCCCGTTGCTTCGGCCGACGCTCGAGCCAGTCGCGGCTGATCCACCGCCTCGGAAAGCCAGCGACCTGCGATTTCGCTCTCCGGACATTTTCTTCTTAATAAATTACTATCTACTTTCCTCAACGAATTGTTTCCGCGATTATAAAAATCCGTCGTTCGGAATTAAAATGAAATACCCCGAGACGAAACGTCCCTTTATCTTCCTTTTGGCCTCCTGGCGAGCGTATGTAGGTTATGCGGAAATAAATAGGGGTTTTAAAGGCATAATGAATTTCAGGGTTCTGGCTGCGTCCGCGCAGGCCCCGCAGAGGTCGAATGGCAACGACTTTCCCCACAATGCATCTCGGCAGGAGTAAGGGGGGTTGGGGGGGCTCGTTTTAAAGCGAGATGGGGGGTGACTAACTACCAGCGAGCGATCTTTTGTGTTAGTGACTGCACCCATTTTCCGCATGCTTTTCATCTTAGGATTTGCTTGTTTTGAACCAGTAAGTCCTTGTCTGCCTTTTATGCCTGCTGCTAAGCGGGAGTTTTTCACGGACTGCCATTAAACTCCGAGGCGCTGTGTGTTTGTTTTAAAGCAGAAAAAAAACAAAGCGTCAGGTAAAGAGAAGAACGCAGAGCTAGGTATTTGCATAGGTGCGTTTACAGGTGGCGACAGGACGCGCCGCTTTTATTCTATCGGACCTTTTATAATCTATACTGTTTTAAAAACGTGGATATTTTAGCATGATACAAAACATGAGAGTTTGCGAGTAACGCACACAGTGTGTTAATTTAGATTTTAATCTATAAAACAATTTTAAGGAGAACAAACCGACAATTATTTGAGACCGATTGCGTAGAAAGTGTTTTTAACCAGACTTTAATATCCGATTACATTTAAATATCAAATCAAATTAATTGCCAGTTTACAATATACATTCTACACCCACTGGTCACTTTAGTAGGTACACCTTGTTAGTATTTGGGTTGGTAACCCCTTTGTTCTCAGAAGTGACTTAATTCTTCGTGGCATAAATTCAACAAGGTGCAGGAAACATTGCTTAGAACTTTTGGTCCGTATTGACCCGATAGCATCACAGTTGCTGGAAATTTGTCGGCTGCACATTCATGATGTGAATTTCCCCTTCCACCACATCCCAAAGGTGCTCTGTTGGATTGAGATCTGGTTACTGTGGAGGTCATTTGAGTACAGACAGGAGTGGCACCCGATGTGGTCTTTTGCTGCTGTAGCCCATCTGTTTCAAGGTTTGATGTGTTGTGCATTCAGAGATGCTCTTCTGCATACCTCAGTTGTGACAAGTGGGTAGTTTTGGGAAACTGTTGCATTTCTATCAGTACAGAACAGTCTGGCCATTCTCCTCAAGCATTTGCCACCATCAAGGCATTGTTAGCATTTGCCACCATCAAGGCATTTTTGGTGGCAAGTTCTCTGGCTTTTTTTCCAGCAGATCATCTTGAGTGTCTACATGAATAAATACATTGACTTGCTGCCATGTGATTGGCTAATTACATATTTTTGTTAACGAGCAGTTGAACAGGTGTAACTAATATAGACTTCACACAGGTGGAGTCTGAGGTTGGAATCGAACCAGAGATCTCAAAACCAGATTTTGGACTCCACCAATTCACAGTCAGACCAATTGTGTACAAATGGAGGATATTCAAGACCATAATACACAGTCGACCAACAAATATTTTTCACTTGGGTTTAGTTTGTCTACTTTTAGGACTTATAAAATTCTGATGGTAGTCTATAATTATGCAGAAATAGTCAAGAGGATTCACAAACATAACACTCATTTAAAGAATAAAGACTAGAAAAAATAGAGACATAAACATAACATACATAAAACACTGTTACACTGTTAGCTGCCAATAGCTAACTGGGTTGAAAATAAGCAAATTTATTATTACAGTAAATAGCAAGAATCATTGCTAATAACGTAGGCATGTCTAGCCCCTTCTGAGGGGTGCTCAAGCCCAGTCCCAGCAGCCCTAAAAATAAAATGTAGTTTGTTGTTGTTGTTGTTTTAAAACGAATGCTTGTCTCTGATAAGCTGAAAACATGTATATGGTTTAAACATTATCTTTTAACAAAGTAAATACAGCAGCGCCAGGAAGATGGTATGATCCACTATGACCAATTTGAGGATCAATCATCTGGAGGAGGAAATCAAAAAGAGAAGAGAAGGATAGAATGAAATTGTTGCAGTGTTGCCTCTCTTTATGTATCTTTATATCTTTATTAATTTTTCAATTATTGTTTCTTCCTCATTATCTTTAACTTTTAATACAACTTCATTTGTTATTCTTTGTGAATCAAGTGATTGCTCTGTGACTCAGGCTCAGCACTAAAAAAATGTTTTCTCAGATTTGTAGATGTCTTTTTAATCAAAGTGTTTCCCCTAGTCAAAAAGGTGTTTTTCCTTCAAAAGTGTGGGAATGATAGTCGAAAATTATGTTACAATGTACATTTTTTGTTAAAAACTCTCTTTGGACTCATCACCTGATTCGCCCCAGGCTAATAATACTAATAATAATAATGATGATGATGATGATGATGATGATGAAAATGAACATGCAGCTGCAATAAGTGGCAGTATATTTAGTGTGCACAGCAAAAGAGAGCAGAGGCTCTGGCTGGCTGTCTAATAATTCAAAGAGCGATGACAGGCCTTTTTTCAGCCATGTCAAACATGTAATTTGCATATAAGCTGGTGGATCTGGCAGCCCAGTGGGTGGCGTTCTTTCGTTTTTACTTTCTGCGGCTCTGGTGTTACATCAGGTCAGTTCCGCCCGCTGTCACGTTACTAACGAGGCCGCCGTCCCAGGAGAGCTTTCCCTTGCATTGTCTCCTGATTGGGGAATCTGAGACCGTGTAAGCGAGCGACAGACACGGGGATCATCCAGCTGCGTTTCGTTCTGGAAGCGATTCTAATATACCTTACACTGTGTGTGAATAAAACTGCCATTACATTGGTAATACTTATAACAACATAAAACATCCTTCTTGTTTATGTGGCAGTTTTGAACACCAAGGTTAAACACGTTTTACAGAGAGAATGAAATGTATCTAATAGAAGAAAATAATAAAAGTGAATAGCTTATAAGATGGTCTTAAATTGGTCAGTGAATTTATTGCCTTAAAGCAGTTTAAGAGTGAATTATGTTTTTAAAGTAATGGCCCGGCATAATGACTTATATATTGCTGGTGCTGCGCAGCTCCATCCCAGCCATTTACTGTCTGTGTGGAGTTTGGTATGTTCTCCCAACGTATTCTGGATTTCTCCCACCTCCCTGTAACAAGTGGACTGACTCGCACTAAATCTAATTTTAAAGAGCATTTAAAGAGTGTGTAAAAAATGTAAGATCTTTCTTTTTAGTTGTTGGTTTGTTTTATTCCAGGTTGATCCTGCTCCTGTCCGATGACCCCTGGGGGTCCGGAATATATCCCAGAATTCAGTGGGTGCAGGACAGCAGCCCATCACAAATGTGGCAAGATGCAGCACCGGGGGATGATCCTTCCATTCGTCCAGCCTTTCCTCTCTCAGAATCAAACGTGCATCTCCACAGTGGTGGGCTTCCAAAATGCTGCTGCACCACCCTGTGCCTTTGGCATCAATTAAGAATGACTTAGTGACTAATGACGTAATGACTTAGACTAAGGCAGCCTAAGGTTAAATTTTGATTAAATAAATAATAATAAAACAATTACAATATAGTCAACATAGTCATCATCATCGTCATCACTGTCATCCTCATCATGGATGCGTGATGCAACACACATTCTTGTTTCTACACAGCTTTGTCAAGATTCATCCTCACCTTCTGTTACTGTCTGTGAGGAGTAGGCCATGTTCTTTCCCAGCACTCCACTTTTCTTTCCATCACCCTTTGAAACATTGCATACAGTGGGTATAACAAATGATCTGTGGTGAAAGTAAGCGGGAACATACTGTATATGAGCACTTCAATTGACTGGGGCAATGCCCATATATGGTACTGTGCAAAAGTCTTAGATCACTATTAGATTTTAGCAATGGTATAATAACCACATATAACATATTGATAATGATTCTGTTCATACTGTCATGACCCTTTGTACGGGAAAGCTGTAACACTTGAGAGGATATGATGGAACTGCTACTTTTGTGTTTCGGAAGCCAAGAAACGCATTGATAGACAGTAATATGAACAACACGGAAAATCAGCCGGATGAAACAGAAACTCAGCGAGTGAATGTAAACCAATTTATATACAGTGGTGTAAAATAGGGTTTGCCCCCTTCCTGAATTCCTTTTCTTTTGGCATGTTTGTCGCACTTAAGTATTTCGGAACATCAAACCAATTTAAATATTCATCAAACACAACACAAGTAAACACAAAATGCAGTTTTAAAATGAAGGTGTTTATTATTAAGGGAGAAAAAAAATCCAAACCTACATGGCCCTGTGTGAAAAAGTGATTGCCCCCTTGTTAAAACCTAACTTAACTATGGTTTATCACACCTGAGTTCACTGTCTCTAGCCACACCCAGGCCTGATTATTGCCACACCTGTTCTCAATCAATCAAATTGACGGACGTTGATCGGAGGGATAACCTGTATTCGGTCCTTTTTTTTTAAGATGGACGCATATCTGTGTTTACCACTCCAATGTGCAGCATACTGTACGAGTGAAGTGTGCAGTATGCAAGGCATCTTGTGTGTTCCTTAGAGGGTTCCGAGTACAATTTGTAGAGAAGGAGAATGTGGGAAGAATGACATTTTGGGAACGGGGGCAGGTTTTAAACAGCTGCGCGTTTCTTCCGTTTGTTTAGAGCGCGTCCAGCACGTGATGACGTCACGCGGGCCGTCACCCCGCCCAGGTGCAGCGTGTGCGCGCTTTGAACTGCTGCTGGTGTGAAAGTGCAGAAAAAGGCAGCGTGCGCGGAAATAGTCGCCGTAACAACCAGACTTCTTTCGAGGATGGAGAGATCCGATCAGAGTGAGTGGCAAAACTTCATTTCTGATGCGATCTGTGTGCAGTTGACGCGTGACAACCCGGATAAAAGTGCTGTTGGCTTGTTAGAAGTTGACTGTAGCTAGCGCGCGCGGGGCTGCGGCTAACAGTGTGGGTCTTATCGATACGTTCAGACGTGCAAACGAAGACTGAACGTAAAACTGTCAGTTATCAGCGATTTATTGTGCTTTTCTTTTGTTTTTCCTATCAGTCGTACAGCAGAGTGAAGCTGCAGAGGTAACCGTTACAGGGAAGGAAGTTTCAAAACTAGTCTGGCTGTTCATTAATGTTTTTTTTCTCAAGTCACAGTAATAAAAAGAATGTGAACGGCATAATTTAGCCGGTTGTTTGAATAACAAACTGTCAGGGTTAAAGAAGATCCCGACTTGAGTATTTCATCTGCTTCAGCCTTAACTCTGTTGCCTATGTCATGTACCATATGTTTCTGTTTCCTTTTAAATTAAGCCCGTTTCATTTACCAGTTTTTATAAGGAGTTTTTCCACTTGCTGTCACTATGGCAATAAACACAGGTCTACAACTGTTGTGAATGTGATGAGAGGTGTCATTTAAACTGATCTTCAAACAGCAATTGTATAATTATACAGAGAAATCATGTGTGCACTCCTGAGCAAAAAAATGGGCCATATCTAAAACTGCAAAACTGTTAAGCTTTTACTGGTCCTAGCAACAAATCCGTGGTCAGGAAATTAGTAAGAACTTAGAAAATGCATTTGCTTCTCACTGCTCATTGCATAAGTAGTTAGTGTTCACCTCACAGCTCCAGAGATCCCCAGTTCGATCCTGCCAGTGTGAAGTTTGTATCTCCTCCCTGTGTCCACCCGGGTTTACTCTGCTTTTTTCCCACATTCCAAAGACATGCATTAGGCCAATTGGCTGCTCTAAATTGGCCCATTGTGACTGTGTCTCACTCGAATTGGTGTAACCATGCTCCAGTTGTGAATAGCCGTTGGTGCTGATGCAATGTTAAACAACACTGCTGCTCATTGCTGCTTTGAACTTTTTTTGGTGGGGTGTTATTTGGAAACAGGGGAATTCATTTACTCAGTCTGCTTGTACACAAGGATAAAATCATGAAAATTTTGTAATGTTTTGATATAAAACTAACGTGCCTTTTTAAACACAAACAAACTTGAATAGTGGTAACCTGCCATACCTGATTCAGCTCCTCACAAGCCAGAAAGCTCTTGAATAGAGTTTGAGTGACAAATGCATATCTACCTGTACATTGTAGATCTGCACAGATCTACAAAACAAACAGAATCTCATGCAGGGGTTGCTGTCAGAAACCACATAGCCGATCTTCATCAGGCAAACTTCTGCTATTCTGAAATTTCCAAGACCCTAAAGGCACAGCAAATCCCTATTGCACTAGCAGATATAGAGAGAATTGGTCGGCACTTTAAAAACAGTTCATATTGCCCAAAGCCTCTTCAGGCAGATATGACCACCTGCTGAAATTACAGGTCTCAAGAAAAAACATACCTTCAAAATCTGTCAACAGAATTTAAGACCTCATAAAACAAGACTCTTTCAAGTAGAATAATAACCAGAAGTTTGTCTCATGCAAGGTTTGTATCTAGATGTTTTAAAAAGCCATTGCTGTTTAAGAACAAAACTTATAGGACACAATGAAGTTTCTGGAAGAATATGGAAAGTTTGAAAGAGTAGTTGTGCGGACAGATGAATCACGATTTGAGTTGTATGGTGACAGTCCAGAGAGGTGGATGCATCAATGCAATGCATCTCTATTACCATTAAGCATGGAGGTAGAGGTGTCATGGTGTGAGGAGCCTTTTCAGCTGTTGGTACTGGTCAGCTGCTTCACTCTGAAAAGTGCAGCAAAGTATTGCAGGATGGCTTGCTTCTCACCATTGAAATGTTATCTTTCAGCAGGACAATGCTTGTGCTGACACTGTGAAGACCACCAAGAAGTGGCTTGTGCACAGGTTCGTCAGGCTAATAGTTTGGGCTGGTCAGAGTCTGGATTTGAACCCTATAGATAATATTTTATCTCACATTAAACACAGCTGAATGGGAGACATTTTTCAACTACTCATCAGCTGTTTTGAAACCATTATTACCAATTAGTGGAACAACATTGGCTCTTCTTTCTAAACACAAGACTTGAACATTTAAGCAAATCAAAGGATAAGACTATCCAATACAAAGTTACTTTATACTTGTCTTTAACTCTTTTGTTTTTTTTTTTTTTTTGTGTTTTTTTTTTTTCCTGTTTCTTTATTTTCCTGACTTTGCCATTAAAAGATTAATATTTAGCAATTGGTTTGGTCCTTTTTTGCTCAGAATGTGATATGCATGTGATATGACTTTTGTAATGTTCTCTATGTCAGGCTGAGAGTTTTTAGGTAATTCTGTCTTTGACAAACAAGCAGGAAGTCTAGAAATAGCTTTAGGGCTGCCTCATTAGTATTCAGTGTTTGTTCACAGTAGGCCTGGGTGATTTGCCATTATGATATCCATGCTTTGATTTTATAATTCCCCCAACCACTTTTTCTGTTTGCACAGAGTTTGGCATTCTCTTCCCACATTTGCATGCGATTCCTCCATGGACATAACTTTACCATGGATTTATGGACTGATAGTCATGCTGGAAGAGAAATGTTCCCTCAAAGTTGTAAACATACAATTGTCCAAAATGTCTTGGTATTCCAAAGCATTAATATTTTCCTTCACTGGAACTAAGGGGCCTAGATCAACCCCCGAAAACCAAAGCCACAGCATTATCCCTCCTTCACCAAACTTTACAGTTGGCACATTGCAGGAAGGCAGGTAATGTTTTCCTGGAATTTACCAAACCTAGACTTGTCCATCAGACTGCCAGATAGAGAAGCATGATTTGTCACTGCACAGAACACGCTTCCAATGGAGTCCAGCGGTGGTATTCTTTCCACTACTCTATCCGATGCTTGGCATTGTGTTTGGTGATAGAAGGCTTGCATGCAGCTGCTTGGCCATGGAAGCCCATGCCATGAAGTTCTGGGAGCACAGTTGACGTGCTGATGTTAATGCCACAGGTGGTTGGAAGTCTGCAGTTACTGCGTCAGCAGACTGTAACTTTTATGCACTATGCACCTCAGCACTCGGCGACCTTGCTCTGGTCTGCTGCTGAGTAGCTGTGGTTCCTAAACGCTTCTACTTTTCTAAAATGCCACTCACAGCTGATTGTGGAATAGGGAAGAAATGTCACAAACTGACTTGTTGCAATGGTGGCATCCTATTACAGTACCACGCCCGAATGCACTGAACTCTTTAGAATGACCTATTCTTTGACAAATAATTGTAAAGGCAGATTGCACGGCTAAGTGCTTGATTTCATACACCTGTGGCAATGGGGTGGAAAGGAGGAAATGGACGAATTAAATGATTAAGAGGCGTGTCTGAATACCTTTGTCCCCATAGTGAATTTTGCAGGGATCTTTCGCTCATTTTTCTCACTGGAAAGAAAGATTTTCTCTTAGCCTATCTGCTATCTTACTGTTGACTATTTTTGGGGAAGAAGTGTCATTTACATTTACAGCATTTAGCAGATGCTCTTATCCAGAGCGATTACAGAAGTGTCAGACTAACATTTAAGAGGATGGTATGATGGACTTGATACTTTTGTTTGATGGAATATAAAAATGCATTGATAGACAGTATTAGGAAAAATATGAAAGATCAGATGAATGAAACAGGTGTAAAGAGTAAATGTGAACCAGTTTATATAGTTAGAGGTAACAGAGAATATACATGTGGGGGGTGGGGGGGCAAACAAATGAGTTCTACCTACAATAGGACAGGTGCATAGACTTACAAACACAGCTTGTTACAAACAAGTAGTGGAAGGACATGCACACAAATTAGTAACTTGCATGAAATAGTCTCTAAACTCATCAACAGAGCAAGTCTCTATTCCGAATATGATCTAACAAGCAACTGATAAGGTACGTACACACACACACAGTGTAGCAGTGCATGCACTCACTCAACAATCGGATGGTTGTTAAACAGTGCATACCTGTAGAAAGAAAATGATATAAATAGTAACAGTAATATTTAAAAATCAGAGCCATGACCAAGAAGTTGCTGCTAGCCACATTGTTTGCTTCTTTAGTTTTGCACTGATGAGGCTAGCATTGTGTAGCATGACTTAAGTATCACATGCTGAAACAGGACTGGCTGTTTTTTCTTTAAGCAAAGATATCATATAGATGTATTTTTTTGTTGGAAGAAAAAACTAAAAACCTAACATAATTCATCATTCGGTGGCTATATTTTATGTACATTTCTATACAGGTTTACTCTTCTCTCTACTTCAGCATAAACATGTTAATGTTTTCAATAGTAGGGAGAGCAGGAGGAATGCTTTAGGTGTTGTGCTTGTAATTATTTCTCCTTGGTGATGGAGGTTGCCAAAATCATCCTGGCTGGTTTCTCTCAGTCCTGCTCTCATCTGTCCTGCAGGGAAGCCATCTGCCCATTACTCATTTTTGTGTACTCCCCTGTCACTGCAAGAGCCACACAGGAAGCAGTCTTTGTCTTATTTCATGAGTAGGTTACAGAAAAGAGGCAGAGGCATTTATTTGTATATGATACAGTGATTTAGGTCTACCCTTTGGGGCTCTGTACAAGCACTGTGTGTTTAGTATGTTATGAATACCATATGTTGAACAGTGTAATTAATGCAGCAATATTATATATCCCGCTTTTTATATACAGGTGTGCACAATTTAATGTCCACATTACATTCTGTGAAATAGGACTTTGACCGAAATGGACGTTGACTGGTCATTACCATAGTGACATTGTCTTTTTCATGCTACTGTAATGTAAATGTACAGAAAATGATCCAATTTAACTGAGTGGCAATAGTATGTGAGCCCCCCCACACCCCAATATCTGCAACTAAACATTTCCTGTAACTGTTGATCAGTCCTGCACACCGGCTTGGAGGAATCTTTGCCCATTCCTCCGTACAGAACAGCATCAGCTCTGGGATGTTGGTGGGTTTCCTCACATTAACTGCTTGCTTCAGGTCCTTCCACAACATTTTGATTGGATTAAGGTCAGGACTTTGACTTGGCCATTCCAAAAACATTAATTTTATTCTTTCTTTAACCATTCTTTGGTAGAAACGACTTGTGTGATTAGTGGCGTTGTCTTGCTGCATGACCCACCTTCTCTTGAGATTCAGTTCATGGACAGATGTCCTGACATTTTCCTTTAGAATTCTATGATATAATTCAGAATTCATTGTTCCATCAATGATGGCCTCGCTCAGATGCAGCAAAACAGGCCCAATCCATGATACTACCACCACCATGTTTCACAGATGGGATAATGTTCTTATGCTGGAACGCAGTGTTTTTCTTTCTCCAAACAGAACACTTTTCTTTTAAACCAAAAAGTTCCATTTTGGTTTAATCCATTCAGAAAACATTCTTCCAATAGCCTTCTGGCTTGTCCACGTGATGTTTAGCAAACTGCAGACGAGCAGCAATGTTCTTTTTGGAGAGCAGTGGCTTTCTCCTTGCAGCCCTGCCATGCACACCATTGTTGTTCAGTGTTCTTCTGATGGTGGACTCATGAACATTAGTATTAGCCAATGTGAGAGAGGCCTTCAGTTGCTTAGAAGTTACGCTGGAGTCCTCTGTGACCTCGCCAACTATTACACGCCTTGCTCTTGGAGTGATCTTTGTTGGTCGACCACTCCTGGGGAGGGTAACAGTGGTCTTGAATTTCCTCCATTTGTACACAATCTGTTTGACTGTGGATTGGTGGAGTCCAAATTCTTTAGAGATGGTTTTGTAACCCTTTCCAGCGTGATGAGCATCAACAACTCTTTTTCTGAGGTCCTCAGAAATATCTCTTGTTCGTGCCATGATACACTTCCACAAACACGTGATGTGAAGAGCAGACTTTGATAGATCCCTGTTCTTTAAATAAAACAGGATGCCCACTCACACCTGATTGTCATCCCATTGATTGAAAACACCTGACTCTAATTTCACCCTCAAATTAACTTCTAATCCTAGAGGTTCACATACTTTTGCCACTCACTAATATGTAATATTGGATCATTTTCCTCAATAAATAAATGACGAAGTGTGATATTTTTGTTTCATTTTAACTGTTTTTGTTCATCTGCTTTTAGGACTTGTGTGAAAATCTGATGATGTTTTAGGTCATAATTATGCAGAAATATAGAAAATTCTAAAGGGTTCTTAAACTTTCAAACACCACTGATTGGCTGTTGAGGTGACCAGCTGTTTACAGCTTATAATTTATTATAATTTTTAAGACTGATAATTTTTAAGTGCACGGATGTTTGGATGGATGTTAAACAGCGCATACCTTTTGCCTGAATGTGCGCGTTTGGTGATTCAGATTTAACTTGACTGAATAAAAAGCCAGACTGTTCTCGAGACTGTTTCCTGCATCTTGGTGCCAGTGTCGTTTTGTCACCGAGTGCATTCATTCACATGCACTTAATAATCTGATAACTGCAGAAAGTCAGATTTTGTCAGTAGTCTGACCGACATGTGTGTACTTGCACTTGAGTAATCAGATAATAGGAAACTTGTGGGTTCACATGACTCTGGTAATAATCAGATTTCTGCTTTGCAGCCACACAATAATCTCGCAAAAAGATGTGACATTTCAAACTTTAAATAGTCAACTAACAAATATACTCTGTTTGAGTCTCCAAAAAGTAGTTGATTGCCTTTTAGCGGGTGCTATATTTAATTCCAGGGTTGCCAGATCCTGTAAGTATAAAACCAATGAGGTCTTTGGGAAGTAATCACAAAGGTAGCGAGGTCTCTAAGAATAAGCGGACCTGGAAATTGTTGCACTCTCGTATTACAGAAAACTGATTGAAATTGTAGTATGAGGATATATTGGGGCTGTGCTAAAAAAAATTGATTCAGCAGTATATCTCTATTTATTTTAGCAATATGCGACATCGATTTTTCAGCTGAAAATATCTTTTTTTTTTTTTTTTTTTTTTTTGAAGGAATTATGTGATGTATTAAGACGACTCAGATTTTACACTGTAACTTGAATTTCAGCTGTTTTCATATTTTCAGTGAATTATGTGGAATATTGCAAAGTATCACAATATGCATCGTATCACAATGTATTGTGATATAATCATATCATGACCCTTGTGTAATGATGTGTATCGTATGGTGAAGTCCTTTCCAATACCCACCCCTAATTATTACGTGCATGTAAACACACTCGTTGTAATGTACTGGTGTCGGAGTGCCTTCAATCCTTGACACACTTCCAATATTACATGTACAGCTGCTTTGCTGAGACCAAAAAAAGTATTGTTCTCCAGATCTCGTATGTCCAAAACGTTCTCTGGACAGTAGTAGCACTAACCACTGCTGAAATTACAGCAACTGCCAACCAAAACTTTGTCCTGCACCAAACAACACTGTTGTCTGAAACTGTATACAGTTTCTGCTCATAGTTAACAAAATATATAATAAACTCGTAATAGCCGGTGAGAAACCACATTTACAGGTTTCAGGAAGTTAAGCGATGGGGAAACAATGTTTTGGTGTGCTTTTTACACGGGAAAGTTCAGATCCGGTATTGCAGTGGGGCAAAAAAGCATTTAGTCAGCCACTGATTGTGCAAGTTCTCCTACTTAGAAAGATGAGAGAGGTCTGTAATTTTCATCATGGGTACACTTCAACTATGAGAGACAAAATGAGGAACAAAATCCAGGAAATCATATTGTAGGATTTTTAAAGAATTTAATTGTAAATCATGGTGGAAAATACGTGTTTGGTCACCCACAAACAAGCAAGGTTTCTGGCTCTACAGACCTGTAACTTCTCCATTTAAAAAGCTCTGTTGTCCTCCACTTGTTACCTGTATTAATGGCACCTGTTTGACCTCGTTATCTGTATAAAAGACACCTGTCCACATCCTCAAACAGTCAGACTCCAAACTCAACCATGGCCACGACCAAAGAGCTGTTGAACGACACCAGGAAGAAAATTGTAGACCTGCACCAGGCTGGGAAGAGTGAATCTACGATAGGCAAGCAGGTTGGTGTGAATAAATCAACTGTGGGAGCAATTGTAAGAAAATGGAAGACATTGATAATCTCCCTTGATCTGGAGCCCCATGCAAGATCTCATCCTGTGGAGTCAAATTGATAATGAGAACGGTGAGCAAAAATCTCAGAACTACACGGAGGGACCTGATTAATGACCTGCAGAGAGCTGGGACCAACGTAACAAGGCTACCATCAGTAACACATTAAGGGACTCAGATCCTGCAGTGCCAGGCGTGTCCCCCTGCTTAAGCCAGTACATGTCCAGGCCCATCTGAAGTTTGCCAGAGAGCATATGGATGATCCAGATGACTATTGGGAGAATATCATGTGGTCAGATGAAACCAAAATAGAACTTTTTGGTAAAAACTCAACTCGTCGTGTTTGGCGGATCATGCTTTGAAGCTGTTTTTTTGCGAAGGGGACGGGACGACGGATCAGTGTTAAGGGAAGAATGAACGGAGCCATGTATCGTGGGATTTTAAGCCAAAACGTCCTTCCATCAGTGAGAGCATTGAAGATGGAACGTGGATGGGTCTTCCAGCATGACAATGATCCCAAACACACCGCTCGGGCAACGAAGGAGTGGCTCCATAAAAAGCATTTCAAGGTCCTTGAGTGGCCCAACCAGTCTCCAGACCTCAACCCCACAGAAAATGTGTGGAGGGAGTTGAAAGGCCGTGTTGCCCAAAAACATCACTGCTCTAGAGGAGATCTGCATGGAGGAATGGGCCAAAATACCAGCTACAGTGTGTGCAAACCTGATGAAGACTTGCAGGAAATGTTTAACCTTTGTCATTGCCAACAAAGGTTATGTTACAAAGTATTGAACTGAACTTTTATTATTGACGAAATACTTATTTTTTAACCATCATTTACAATTAAATTCTTAAAAATCCTACAACGTGATTTCTTAGATTTTTTTCCCCTCATCTTCTCTCTCATAGTTGAAGTGTACCTATGATGAAAATTACTGACCTCTCTCCTCTTTCTAAGTAGGAGAACTTGCACAGTCAGTGACTGACTAAATGCTTTTTTGCCCCACTGTATCTGGTCCAACTAGAGATACATTTTAGTGAAACATGTATCCAGATACAATCCGGAATAGAAACAGAGGTTAATGCAAGGTGTAAACTGGCTGTGTGAGTTTATTTCAGTTCAAATCATCCACATCAGTTTTTTTTTTTTTTTTTTTTTTTTTGCTAATAAAAGATATGGTGTCTTGCGAAGTCACCCTAGGTGCCTTTGCACCAAACTGTGGACTAAATTTGGAGGATCTACCCCCATGTGGAGTTCCTCCGAGAGCTACATTCGTTCAAGGGCCTTTTTTGGTTTGCTTTCACACCACTAGTGTGAACTCTGAGGTAATTTCATGCTAGCGAATATTTAGAAATTTTGCTTGGACGACTCAAAATCGTGTTGTAAGTCCTTTGTCACGTTAAAGCCTGGATTTCACAGTGCGTTTACATTCACTTAATCTGATCAGAGTTGGATTTCTGCAGTTACCTGATTATTAAAGTGGTCATTTTAAACAGCATACTCTGATCTAGAAATCATATTGAGTAATCCGGTAAAGAGAGCTGGATTTTAGCTCAGTAATTGGGGAAAAAAAATACAATGTTTCCAGGTGCACTTATTCTTAGAGATTTCTCTGCTTTTGGGTTTATTTGCTTAGACCTGCTGTGGGATTCAGTCATGGGATATGGCAACCCTGGAATTAAATTCAGCACCCACTGAACTCCTATCGAACACTTTGTGGAGTCTGAAACGCAGTATATACTCGAGAAAATGAGGAATTTGATTATTTAATATTAAAATTTGAGGTTTACGTCACATTTCTGTGAGATTATTGGCTGGTTGCAAAGTAGAAATCCGATTATTGCCAGGTCATGTAAACCCCGAGGTTTCCCATTATCTGATTACTCAAGTGCATGTAAACTTGGATTACTGACAAAAATGAGATTTTCTGCAGTTATCAGGTTAAGTGCACATAAACACACTCTGTCAGTCCATGTCTCTGTGTCTTTTCCCATTATACAGCTGCTAGTGTGCAAGTATATTTAAAAACTGGTGGTTTCCCTTAACATAGGCACTTGCTTCTGGACCAATGACTACACATTTGCGTCACATCTGGACCAGTCACTGTACTCTTCCATTTGGACCAATCACCTCATACTTGTGTCACTCAGTGTTCCTGTGAACTGAGAAGACCCTACCCTGAATTAGGAACTACAAAAGTACCTATACACTGTTCTGAGAACTGTAATCATCCCCTGTTCCTGCAGTGCGAATACGTGAGAAAGGCAGCACCAACAGTTCTAAGAACTATGGAAAAGTTCTGTCTTTGCAAAAGCAGCTAAATGGCAGGATCTGCCTGGGACTGAAATAACCAGACCACTTAACTCTGAGGGGGGGAAAAAGTGGTGAACTGAGGGGAAATGCATTTATGACAACTTGGTTCCTCTTTTAACATAGTGGATATTTTAAGGATCTATCAGTTGTGAGGGCTGGTTTTATGAGATGGAGTCAGGATCTAAAACTTGCTCTTCATTTTATTTTCAGTGATTTCTGTAGTCTGTCAAGGCATGTCAGATCCATACCGCATAAGGATGGATACCAGTTTTAGGAATATACCATAGTATTAAGCTCAGTTGTAATGCTGATTATCAATAACTCTGTTTGTAATTCTGAAAACTGATTATCATCTTTAAAAAGAGAAGTATATAGCCTACTGTTACAAGCTGCAACCTGTCGGAGGGATAGAACAACCTTTTGCTTTACTCACCTAATAGAGTACAAAGTGTGCCTGAGTCCTGCTTTGTCTTGTATAAATTATTCACTTTAGACGGTGTAAAACTTTTATTCCTCAAGTCCATTTTGTATGGTATAACACATAATGTGATGTCATGTCTATAGTGGCAGCAAAATGCAGTTTACAGTTGACCCTGCTATCTGAACTTCCGGCATGTTTTAATGTCAACTCAATTCTGTGCGACGTGAGTATCAGCATAGTTCAGCAGATGTAGATGACATTGTGAATGGTTTTTACCACTTGTATGGTAAAACGCTAGAACAAACACACACTGTGTTTACATGCACTTAATAATCCTATAACTGCAGGAAATCAGATTGTGTCAGTAATCTGATGGATTACACATGCACTTGAGTAAGCAGATAATGGAAAACCTCCGGGTTTAAATGATCCCGGCAATAATCGGATTTCTACTTTGCAACCAGCCAATAATCTCACAGAAATATGTTGTGTAAACTTCAAACTTTAATATTTAAATAATCAAGTTCTTCATTTTCCTGAGTATATATTGGGTTTCAGAGTCTCTACAGTGTTTGATAGCTGTGTATAATTCCAGAGTTGCCAGATCCCATGAAAGTATCCCCCACCTGGTCTATGTAAATGAGCCCAAAATGAGCGCAATCTCTAAGAGTAAGCAACCATGTTGTTGTGGGGTTTTTTTTTTTTTTTTTTTTTTTTTTTTTCCTGCTATCTGCTCTGCGTGCATGCGCAGACTGGCAAATCCAATTGAAATCGAGTAACTTTTATACATTATTAGTACTCCGATTACTGGTTTAAAATCCAGCTCTCTTTATTGGACTACGTAATCTGATTTGTATATTGGAGTAGTTGGATTTAATTGATAGATGTGGCTCGACTTTGAAAAGACGGATGTTGCTCGAAAGATGGCAGTCTGCTAACTTATTTCACCTACTGTAAACTGTGCAGAATATGAATAGAATAACAAACTTTGGGAGTCAGCTGTCCATAACAGGCATAAACCAGCCAAGGTACCAGCACAAAAACACACTCAGCAAAGCTTATTGGAATCATTCTGCAAAAAAGTGCCTTATTATTCATGACAAACGCTGTCAGCAGTTACATCACAAACGTATCACTGCCAAAGCATCATCTAATTATCGTTATCAGTAAAATCGCAGAAAATATTGGTATATCTTTTTTTTGTGTGTGTGTGTCAATGTCACACACCCAAATCTGTAAACAGTACATGAACAGTATTATTAAATATTGGTCTGCGTTCTACTTCAAACATCATGGGATCTGATATGTAATCTTTCTCACTGATGCTACACAGTGGTGCAAATCATAAATTAAAATGTCACCTCTATAATCCTGGAATTACCCAAGAGAAGCACATTCGATTTTGGCACGTTGTATTGCAGAGCAGTGGCCCTCCAAGCCTGGAGGCTGACACCCCTATATTAAAAGAGGATTCATTCAGGTATGCATCCACATGTTTAGGCATGATGCAACAAGCCATAAGATTCATGCAATTTAAATCAGCCTCTGTTCTCAGCTCTTAGCAATCATGGCTATGGGAGTAATCCATGTGCTAAAGCACTGTTGCTTCCTCCCATGTAAGGCTCCTTCCAAAACACAATAAATGACTGAACTCCCCACTGTAACCTGAGTAGGAAAGTAAACACACCCGTTGTGTTTTATCAGCGTTGGGTAGTGGTGAGTTTTATTGGTAGGATGAGAACCAAACCCACTGTTTCTTATCAATGCATTAGCCCTGAGTTACCCATGTGTTCATTTGAAACCTTTCAGGTGGAAAATTCCATTGTCCGTTTCTTTCCTAACCTATGATTTATATGAAAGCCATCGACTACGTGATTATTTTATGTTTTTCCAGTTAAATTAGTGGATTTCAACTCACGTGGAACTCCTTTTTGATTTCTGCATTTTTGTGTCACTGTGTTTAAAGACACATTTAGCCAGGGTTATACTTAGGCCGGTCTGGGGTGTGTTGTAGATATTGCCGAACATGGCTTCATGGTTCACGACATTTTCAAACATCATGTTTGCCTTTCTTCATGCTGCTTGTTCACCACTCCCAGTATCTGTGTGAGAACGTCTCTGTAGTATTTATAGCGGCCAGAAATGTTCTAAATGAAATTTAGCTAAAGCTAATAACATGGATGTGCTTTGTGATTAATACATAAAAGGTCACCCAGATGTAAATTCCCTAAAAGATCTTCCACCAGTCATACTGTTACTAAGGGAGTCTGCTTTATAAATGGTATAATCCACTCAGTTTGCTGACGCTGGTTATGTTGATTAGCACTTAGCATAAATTTACAGTGCTTTTCCATTTAGACTTTGAGTAGTTCCAGAAAGTGAGTTGTACAGCTTTGTAGGGTTGACAGGAATTATGCAAAAGTCTTACACAAATATTTGGATATCCCTGGTCAAATTAGACTTTTTGTTAATTTTCTAAATGAGCTGAGTCAACCTCTGCAAAGAGAGAACTGAAGTGAGACACATTTCTGTACATTCCAATGCACCACTACCTTTTTATGCTGAATTTAACATGTTGGAAAAATAAAAATCTTTAGTGACATCAAATTTGCCAAAAACAGAGCCTCCGGTGGATTCTTGAAGCGAATAACAGGGTTGTATACTTTCTTTGGGATTTTTCTTTCCACTCACCCCATCCAAACACTTCAGAAATATTCTTAGGCCATCATGCACAACATGTTTGTGATGTACCCACAGAATTTCAATAATATTTATGTCTGGTGGCTGTGAAGGTTTTTCCAAAACCTTTAAACCTCCAAAATCTTTCCTTTTTTGATGGACCTTAACATTTGTGTGTGTTTACATACACTTAACAATCCATTCATAGTCAGATTTCTGCAGTTATCCGATTATTCAAATGGTCATTTATACAGCGTACTCCGATTTAGAAATCAGATTAAGTAATTCGATAAAGAGAGCCGGATTTTATCCCAGTAATCGGAGTACTCGTACCATGTAGACCAGTTACCTGATTTAACAATCGGATTTGGCAGTCTGCTCAGTCTGCGGAAAACAACAAGGTTGCCAGGTCTGCTTATTCTTAGAGATTTTCTTTTGGGCATGGAAGATTCTCCCATGGGATCTGGCAACCCTAAAATTAACTGCAGTACCTGGTAAACGGCTATCGAACACTTTGCGGAGACTCTGAAACGCAATATCTACTCAAATGGTTGAAGAATTTGATTATCTACTATTAAAAATTGAAGTTTACATCACATCTTTGTGTGACATTATTTGCTGGTTGCAAAGTAGAAATCCGATTATCGCCTGATTCATGTAAACCCGGAGGTTTCCCATTATCAGATTACTTAAGTGCATGTATGCTCTTTGATCAGATTACTGACAATCTGATTTTCTGCACTTATTGGATTATTAAGTGCATGTAAACACGCTCACTGATTTTGAGGATTGTTTTGAACAAGTGTCTTGGTATAATTTCCAACTTCTTTTAAGCGTCATGTTTTCCTCTGACTGTATGACATTGGCTTGTGTAGAATCAGTTCTTTCCTCTCTCCACAATAATATCTGTAATGATGCGATATTGCCACACACACGTCTGCATGTCTGTCTGTTTGCGTGTGTGCGCCTGTGTACGTGCGTGCTTGCATGTGTCTGTCACCCCTGCATAGTATCATGTCTAATTGCCAGTTGCGTTTTCTAGTATAAATAAGGGCGTAGGACTACACATGCGCAGAGAACGAAACGTAGAAAAGATCACACAGCCTCACAAATACACAGAGAGCATGACTAATACCACACATGACGTAGTCCTGCTATGTTAGAAGTAGGGGTTGGCGATATTTTATCGTATCATGATAAAGTTTGTTATCGTGATAGGCAATATTCTGAGGATATCATCAGTGCTTAAGGAACACAAACTGTATGTTTCATTATAAAGAGTCTAAGTAGTCCTGTTTAACTGGATGAAGTGCAGCACTAGTGATGATTATCGTCAATACTCTGATGTAATATTTTTACCATGTCACCCACCCCTAGTCAGGAGTGCAGTATTAGTCGTGCTCTGTGTGTTTGTGAGGCTGCGTGATCTTTTCTGTGTGTGTTCAAGTCAAGTCAGATGTATTTATATAGCGGTTTTTACAATGGAGCATTGTCTCAAAGCAACTTTACAAGTTTAGATTATCTCCTAATAACTACGTCCAATCCCAAATTGAGCAAGACTAGGGCGACAGTGGCAAGGAAAACTCCCTGAGTTATAGGAAGAAACCTTGGGAGGACCAAGACTCAAAAAGGGACCCAACATCCTTGGGCGGCGTAGATGATAAATCTAAGAGCGAAACTAAAGTCATGGAGTCAAAGTTCGAATAAAATGTGAAGTATGCACATCGGCATTAAGTGGCCCAGGTATGATGGGGCTGGAGCTGATGACGGAAGCAGCTTGACTGGAGCTACAGCAGATGAACATCGTGTGTGGGGCTGGAACTAGTACCGGAACACCGTGTTAACTACTATATGTTAATAAACATACCTGTGCCAGTTCTTCACTACTCCTGTACCAGCCAAACTAAAGGGTTTTGCTTTGCATACCTGACCGTTTTACAAGACCAATTTTCTTGTCTTCCAGACTTTGATTTGACTTGAACGTTATTTCCATTTCTTAACATTCCAGAGAATGGAAATTGCTCTCAGGATACATTAAAATACCATTAATTTCATACCCAGTCAGTTTATGTAAACAGAATGATTGCATTGTTGTGGTTGCTTCTTTCTTGGAATAAAAGCAAAGCATGCAGCTGGAAGTACATCCTGGTGTGGTAGCCAGTGGTAATTTTGTTGATGAATGGTTTTCGTCAATGACCCTTTTTGTCTAATGAAAACGAGACGATGACTGAACTAAAATGAATGGCAAACGACTATAACTACGATGACATGAACTGACGCTTTTGTCAACGTATAAAAACGAGTCAGATGTTTGGCAGAGACGACATCCAATCAGATCTGACAAGTTGGGAAAAGATCCAATCATAACTTTAGTACATTTGGAAAGGAAGGATGAGTTGGGTAGTGATCCAATCAGTAATAGGGTAAGACGCAGACGTTTGATCTGACCTCGCGAAAGACTGTTCCAGCTCGACAATGTCAATACCTGGGAGAGAGATGAGTTTCTCATCTGATCTCAAGGAAAACAAGACTCTATATAAACCGTGTGGGGCGCCATCTCCGGTAAAAATATAACAAAGTTTAAACAACATCTGCAGGCATGTCATCCTGAAACTGCAGTCAAGCTATCCGCACCTACATCCAAATAAAGTAGGGATTATAATGTTTTCAGTTTGTGACGTGAATGTATTTTAACTTTGTCTGAAAAGTGTTCATGTTAAATTTAAGGAGTATTCGGGTAACATAACTTCGTTTTATACTGTACCGTTATTTTCGGACCATAAGGCGCACTTAAAATCCTTTAAATTTTCTCAAAAATTGACAGTGCGTCTTTAAATGCGGTGCGTCTAATGTATGAATTAATTCTGGTTGAGCCTTCTGACCTAGAACCGATTGTAGATGGTACACGGCGCTCATAAATCTGTCAAAATGTTTTAGCACGGTCTTGGTAGGTTAAGAAGCTCACGGCCACCGTAGTGCGCAGCATCACGGAGTAATACGGCATGTGCTTCAGCATTAGGGTACATGCATTCATTCATTTATTTTCGAAGCGGATTTCAAACTCAACGCTATCAGTCACGCAGTACAACATGGACATAGAGCAGCTGCGAGAGAATTCAACATTAACGAATCAATGGTACGGAAGTGGAGGAAGCAAGAAGACGCCCTGCTCCAGGTAAAGACCAAACTGAGCTTCCGAGGGAACTTAAGAGTTTTGTTTCATTTCATGCGTCTTATAATCCGGGTGCGCTTTATGGTCCGAAAAAATACGGTAATTATGAATAAATGCATTATAGAGCACATATCCGATCTTATATGTTTAAACAAGCTGATAATATATAATTTATTCTAACTTGAGTCTGTTCTACACTATCTCATGAGTGTTAACACCGAGTTTGAAGCAGATCTTTGGTGGAAATTGAGCTTGTGACCACTTCACTGTGTACAGTCTTTATAATGCATGCATATAGACCTGAGCTTATATCTTAATTAGATCTTGTGATATTTCATCCATTCTAACTTGGTACTATTCTTGGATATCTGCTGAATGTCCATACTGAGTGTGAAGCAGATCTGTGGTGGAAATTGTGAGTAATAACCACTTTAATGTATACTTTTATTATCAGTGCATGCATGTAGATGTTTCATCTTAAAAAGGAAATGTTAACAAAAAGCATTTACGTATTTATGCCTTTACATTTCATAATTTTGTCAACTAAATCTACTGTAGATTTAGTCTGCTATAATGTTATTATAATTAGTCGACGAAAACTACACTAAAACGAAAAACAATTCAAATGACTAAATTATGACTAAAATTAATTACATTTTAGTCAAAATACTGTAACTAAAACTAAATTAAAATTTGTTGTCAAAATTAACACTGATGGTAGCACAGTGTTGATGCCACTTTGCTCCTGGGTCATTGGGCTTAAAGTTTGATCATCACGGTTACTGAGCCTGTGTGGGGTCTGGATGTTTCTCAGTATGGGCATGGATCTTCTTTAGGTGTCTTGGTGCATGCTTAATAATCCACGTGAGAAAATCCCAGAAAGTTGATTCAGCTCGTCTAGCCATAAGGTTTTGTGGGAGAAACGTTTCGTCACTCATGGGGTGGGGAATATGATGATATTTTATCGTATCATGTTACATTTTATTATCATGATAGACGATATGCTTTTATAGGTGTATTGAGGATATCGTCAGAGCTTAAAGAACACTGACCATCTGCATGTTTTATTGGATAAAGCGCACCACATTTTGCATAAGAATTACTTCACCAATTATGGGATAATATTTGAATAGTAGTTAAGAATCTTTTGAACACTGGTATTGTGATAAGTATCGTGAAAATGTCTTTAATTATTCTGATTTTATAATATTTTTACTATATTGCCCATCCCTAGTCACTCATCGAACTAGCTGAGACTGAAGAAGTCACTTAAGATTCTGTGAAAGAAACGTTTCATCAGTAATCTATGTCCAGATGAACTGATTGCATGCTTGGCTCTGGACCCACCTTGTGCTAGGTATTCAGGTTGGGCTTTTGGACCGACTACTACCCTGTACAGGCCTCCTGCAGATGAATGAATTAGTGGATGTTTCCGTTACTTATCCTCGATTTGGAGGCAGGGCTGATTTTGCATTGCTTTTTTCCAATTCATTCAAACAGAAATTATGCATGAATGCTTTTTTTATTAAACAATAGTTGGTTTTGTCAACCTTTTCTTCACCCTGCAATGTACTCCCAGTAATGATGTGTAAGTGCAGAGTATACAGTAATGGATGTTTTCTCCAACCGCCACCTATGCACCTCAGACAGGGTGGCCATGGAGGAATCGGATCATGTCCCATGATTCTCATTTTGGGCCAATTGTGCTAATGGATTGGACACTGTGCTTTATTAAGGCTTTTGAGGCTCAGCTTTGTTCCTGAGTGAACCTTAATGGAAGTCATACCAATCCCATTTTTGGAAGAGAAAAAAAGGCTTCTTGATGTCGAGGTAGCGTTTGGATAAGAGGTCATTTCTCGTTGCTGGTATTTCTTTGCTGTATTTTGTTTACTGATTAAGACAGCATTAATACTTACTGGTAAAATCAGTTTGCAGCCTTTTTTGAGTCTTGAAAATCTGGCTGATTTTTAATGGGGCATGGAAGGTTACAGGACGTCATGTGAGTGATTAGTGAATTTGTGCCAGTAATTGAGCACTGATAGAGAAGTGCCTGAGCCCAAACAATAATGCGTTTATCCGTCACTTCCTCCTACCATGCCCACTTCTCCTATAAAGCAGAAATGTTCCTGAATGAAGAAGTTGGGTAAATTTCTTAAGAGGATACAAACTGGCCCTTTTCCTCTTTGCCTCTCATGTCATAAACAGAAATGTGCCTGGGCTTGTCGTGCTATGAGCCCGCAATTCAGTTTCATAGCTAGGAAACTATTTTCGCAATCGAGTTTAATCAGACGCCTATTGGGATGGATAAGACTCTGGGTGTGTCTGTCTCGGTTTCCACATCTGTGCTTGTGTACATAGCTTTTGTTATGCAATCTGCAAGCTGAGTGATGCATGATCTGACTCTGTGCCATCAAGGACTTGTCTGAAAGGCAAATATCCGGGTGTTTAAAAACCCCATGCACACAGCAGTGACTCTGCTCAAGCACCACAATATTACTGCCTTTGGGGTCTGGGTGTGCTTGGGATGTTTGGATGATGCAATATTTTTATGTAAGAAGATCTGCAGCAAGCCAGGTTTGCTAATGAATAATGGCTAATTTATTGGAGGCAAGCTTTAATCACATTGTTAATCACTAATTTCTAGGTCTTTTCTCCATAAATGATGTACAAGTGCTCCTCAATTTATGATGGGGATACACTCTAACAAACCCAGCAGAAGTTGAATGTATTGTAAACAAAGGAGTTTATTAAATACAGGTAGTCCCCAATTTACAATGGGGATATGTTCCGTCAAATCCGTCCTGAGTTGATTTTATCATAAACCAAAGACTTTATTACATAGTCTTGATGCATGCTCAATAATCCGGGTACGAAAATCCCAGAAGTTGAATCTGTTCATCTGCACATAAGGTTTATTATATACTGTATGTATCATTGTGCAGTCTGTCTTAAACATGCTTAAAATACTTCAGTGATTAATATTAAGTAATCAAATTCTTCATTTTCGTTTCAGAGTCTCCACAAAGTGTTTAAACGCCATTTAGTGGGTTGCTGTTGAATTCCAGGGTCCCACAAAAGAATCCCCCACCTGCTTTATCTAAATAAGCGCTAAAGAAGCGAAATCTCTAAGAATAAGTGGACCTGGCAGCCATGTTTTTTTTCCGCTAGCCGCTCTGCGCACATGCGCAGACTGCCAAAGCCACTTGAAATCGGGTAACTGGTATACATGCTGTTAGTACTCCGATTACTGGGGTAAAATCCATCTCTGTTTATCGCATTTCTTAATCTGATTTGACCATTTGATACATGACCACTTGAATAATCATATAACTGCAGAAATCCAACTATGATCAGATTATTAAGTGCATTTAAACACACTGAGTGTGTACAAGATGGCATGTTGTGTGTCAGCCATCTTGAATTAGCACGCAGTGGCATTAATGTCTTTGTGATGCGTCTGCTGTTGCAGAACAAAGGGCAACCTGTGTGTCCCCCAGGTCATTTACAGCCCTTACCAACTCTGTTCCCAAAAGCAAATGACGTGAATGTAGGGAACAGTGAGTTTGGGGACCATAAATGTTCTTCTCTACAAAAGGGATTTGAGTTTTGTGACATGGCGTGGAGTAGATGGTACGCTGTGGTCATAAAGGGATTGACATGGTCAGCAACAATACTCAGGTAGGCTGTGGTGATTAAATGATGCTCAGTTGGTTGTTAAGGGGCTCAGTGTGCCAAGAAAATCCCTCACACCATTGCACCACCACCAGCAGAACCATGGACCGTCGATACAAGGAAGGATGGAGCCATGCTTTCATATTGTTTATGCCTAATTCTGTCCTTTTGTTGTCCAATTATGGTGAACCTGTGTGAATTGTAGTCTTAGCTCGGTTGCTTGTTCTTAGTTGACAGGAGTGGCACCTGGTGTTTTCTGTCGCTGTCGCCAATCTGCTTAAATGTTTGTGGCGCTGTGCGTTTGGAGATGCTGTCCTGCATAATTCGGTTGTAAGTGGTTATTTGAGTTATTGTTGCCTTTGAGCTTGAACCTGTCTGGTCATTCTCCTCTGACCTCTGGCATCGACGAGACATCCTCGCTCAGAGAACTACCGCTCACTGGATACGTTCTCTTTTTCCAACCATTCTCTGTAAACATTAGAGATGGCTGTGCATGAAAATCCCAGTAGGTCAGCAGTTTCTCCAACCAGCTCGTCTAGCACCAATAACCATTCCATGGTCAAAGCCACTTAAATCATCTTTCTTGTTCATTCTGATGCTCGATTTGATCTTGAGCAGGTCTCCTTTACCATGTCTATATGATTCATAGCTTTGAATTGCTGCCTATGATTAATAGCTTTGAGTTGAGGCATATCTAAAAAAGTGGCCTACAATAAAGAGCCAGCTATTGATAGTTAAATGATCAGTCTAGCTCAGTTTGATAGAGTGGATATCTTTACTAGTAAATTGAAAGGAGAAATGGGAACAGGACCAAATCCACCCAGCAATGGGGGGTTTATATGTGAGATGATTATGTGCCATTTTAATCTGCTCTTGTATCACTAAGCCGGTTGCACTTCAGAGTGGGGTGGTTGCATCAATGCTGTGAGCATCTATTACTAAACAAAGAAATGTGTGTGGACTAAACAGTGAAAGAAATGGAAGGCTTAGCTAAATCTTCCAGAACAAAATGTGTTCAGTATATGCAATACGAAGGCCTTTTGTGCATTGTTGCAGTAACAGCGAATGCTTTGGTGTGTAATGGTCAATGCATATCCCTGCACACAGCTCAATGATAGGTTGAGGGAGTTTGTAATGGATTAGCGCTGTAATCTGGGCCACTACAGATTACAGATTCTTGTTCATGGACATGCACGAGTGTCACATGACCAAGAGACTAGTGGATCTTCATTTACCTTGGAATATAGAAGTATGGGGGCAGGGCAATAAGCGAAGCACAGAACCGGAGCAGGGGAAGGTAACGACACTCCTTCAGCCATTTATGAGACCCTTTTGTGTGCAAGCTTCAGTCTGCTGTTTTGCTGGGACTGACTGCAATCACACCAGCTGCCACCGAGGCTCCATCTGGGGTGTGCTGCAAAGCAGTAACTCATTAACCTGTCACTACTGCTGCCTTGGCCTGTTCCTATGTAAGCCAGGAGCAACCCAGGAGACGGCACGTGACCAATCACAAAGCAAGCACTCGTCATCCTGAGGGGTTTTCTGATCTCGCCTAGAAAGGACATGGCGGATTAATACAAGTCTCTTTTCGGTTCTGAGCAAGGGTTTGACACCAGTTACCTTTTATTTGTCTCCTAAACAGAGCTTCACTCCTCCCAGCCCACCGACACTACCATGCTGTGGTAACCCCTGTGTTAGTTAGGCATGTGCAAGGGAATTGGTTTTTAGGAACTCTTCAGATGTAGTCACTACCTTTTATATTTAGGTCAGTACCTTTTCCTTAACTATATCTACGTAAATAACTATACCGTTCCGAGCTAATTTTTCCCGTAAGGAATCATTTAAATTTAATGAATCCATCCCAGAGCCCCAGAAAAAAGACACTTTATAAGGCATTGTATGCAGTAATGGAGCTGCATTGTACAGGTGCTCCCTGATGGGGATATGCTCCGACAAATCCATCATAATTTAAATGTATCATGAACCGATGCGTTTAATGAGTGTTTGGTAGAGCGGTCTATACTGTATTGTAGCGGAACCTATGATAAGTTAATGTTTAAAACACTTTCATTAACCTACAGTTGGCAAAAATCATTAACACAAAGCTTATTTGATGATAATGTGTTGAAAAATGTCATGTAATTTAGTGAGTAATGGATTGAAAGTGAAAAGTAAAAGCAAAACACTTACTCTATTGGTGAAATCAAGGCGCTAGCATAGCTGCTGATGCTAACTGCATCTGCTAACTGCTAATGTTCTGGAGGATTCAGTTCCAATTCCTTTCAGTTGGCTGTCCATACAGGGTAGCTATGTGTGTATTTGCACTAAGAATACAGTACTGTAGATGTAAAAAATAAAGAAAAACACAGTGACTATCTTCTCTGAGAAAGGGCTATTGTGAAACTGAATCGTGAATAGAGTTTCAGCAGAAACGAGTCGCACGGATCAGCTCATAAAAATTAATGCAAGTACGCCGAGTACCAAGCAAACGATGAGAACCGAGACACATTTTCCTGGTCAAAATGCGTCGAGAATTGAACTTGTTCGAATTCAAAAAGCTCTGGTTTAGTCTCCTCTGACCATAGAACATATTCCCAGCCAATTGCTTCTCTTGCGTTGGTAGAACCCAGTGATGTATGAAGTTTTCAAAGCCAGAAACAAAGGTCTTGGGTCTACAACATAGCATAAACCTTTGAAAGTGACATTAATGTTCAGCCATTCCTTCCCCTGAAAGGCTTACTCGTTCTTGGTAGTCCCATAAATTCATGCCAATCAGTCACGTTTTGTAAGCTCTGTGAACTCGATAATTGCCTTCTTGGAATACAGGGACAGGAATCTACATGGGAATCTGATGGGTAGTATTACGAACAACATGGAAGATCATCCAGATGACTTAACAAGTGACCATTTTATATAGGTATTGGTTAGAAATAATATGCAGGTAGTGTGGAATAAACAAAGAACTACTTACAATAACACAGGCACATACAACGCCATTTACAGCTTGTCACAAATTAGTGGAAAGCCACACAAACACAAGTAGCTAACGAGCAAGTAAGCTAACGATCGCTAAGCTAACGATCGCTAAGGTCGTATACACTCCTATACACTGCACTTAAACTCCGCAGCATTGAGGTGACCTTGGTTGGCTGTCTACACCCGTGTCGTCTGGAGTTAAAAGCCTTAAAAGATTTTTATTTCCCCTAATAATTTATGATAATTGCCAAGACCTTAGTTGTTAAAGTGAATGAACGTTGATAATAATAATGATAACAATAAACACATTCATCCTTTTGAAAACAGCACAGGGTGTGGACTGGTGTTTCTGGCCTGGAGACTGTAAGGAAATAAGAGAGCTATTGAAGGTTAGGTGACGTATTGAGAGTCTTGCAGAATAAGTACTGCCATTCAGAGCTTTTAGGAAAAAAAAAAAACAACAACTTCCAAGTTGGCTGAGCTCTGCTGCTGTCAGCTCCTGTCAGGCCCAAATGACAGCCAGCTGGTGGCATTACTGCGCAACTAAACACTGCACTCAGCAAGCCTGCCTCTTAAGCTGCCTTTAAAAGCACTAATAAAGGCACACAAGAGGGCCATTCTGCAAGCATGGACTAAAAGATTTTCAACTGATATCACTCTGCTTTTATTGCTGTTTGCATTGTGCTTGCTATTAATGATGGTCCAGTCGATATGAGCATTTGCAAAGCTGTAATCTGGTCACTGGAATGCGTTCGTAAATGCTTATAAACCAGTCCGACCCGCATCGAGTTCTGCTAACGTAATTGCACCAGTGTTTGCTTGGTGCTCCCTGATTATACAGAGGGTCATTGCTTATGCACTGGATGGATATAATGTAATTGGCTGAAATGTTTTTAGAGTCATTCATGTGCAGCCGTTTATAATTGTGTTATCAGGCCTTCGGCAAACCAGCAAAAGAAGTTACAAGCGGATCTTCTAAGGGGATGAGAGAGCTTATTAAATTAACATTTACATTTAGTCTTTTAGCGGATGTCTTATCCAGGGTAACAAGTGATTCGATCTTGTACACAAATGCAGTGTATAAACAAAGCAGTTGTGGGTTAAGGGCCTTGTTCAGTGTCCATAGCCCAATACCTTAACCGCTGTGCCACCACAGTCCTACAGTCCTTACTCTCTGCTTTTAAGAAATGTGTCTTTAAGATCAGTACCTAAAGTCCTGTGCATTGCAAAAATGGACTTGTGGGATTTTGTTGGTTCTTGCACTTATTTCATTTCACATATGCATGTGTTGAAAAATGGCAGTCAGTTGCAGTGGTGGCCAAATGTCTGTGTTTATCTTCATATTAATAAAGTGTTTTTCATGACAAATCAAATCATATCAGAATAACACATTATTGAGCTTTAGTCTTGGAAGATTCAGAATTTATTAGCATAGTGGTACCTCGGAACTCAATGAATTCAGTTCTCAACAGTTTGACTAGAACAATTTGTCTCGGTTGTCGTCGGTTGCTCTATACTCTACGCACTTGCTTAAACTTGTATGAGTCGAGCCGGGTGACTCATTTCAGCCAAAACTCAGTTCATATTTACATTTATGTCATTTAGCAGACACCCTTATACAGAGCGACTTGCAACTAATACAATTTTACAGTCCAAGCAATTGTGTTTTAAGGGCCTTGCTCAAGGACCCAATAGTGGCAGCTTTGCAGAGGTGGGATTTGAGCCCTGTACCTTCTGGTCCATAGTCCAGTACCTTAACCGCTAGGCCACCACAGTGCCACACCACAGATTCACGATTCAGTACAGAGTGATTCAGGCTCACAATAGCCCTCAGAGAAGATTTCCACCATGTTGTTTTTCTGATTTGTCTTTATTTTTACCTCTACAGTACTGTATTCTTAGTGCAAATAAGTCTCCATGGGTTCATCAATAGAGTAAGTGTTTTTGCTTTTACTTTTCACTTTCAATCAATTACTCACTCAAAGGAGTTTTTCCTTGCCACTGTCGCCCTAGGCTTGCTCAATTTGGGATTGGACGTAGTTATTAGGAGATAATCTAAACTTGTAAAGTTGCTTTGAGACAATGCTCCATTGTAAAAAGTGCTATATAAATAGATCTGACTTGACTTGACTCACTAAATTACACAAGATTTTTCAACACTTTATTATAAAATAAGCTTTGTGTTAATGATTTTGGCCAGCTGTAGGTTAATGTAAGTGTTTTAAACACACTTATCATAGTATTCTTTCCATATCTCCAATATTATAGCGTATAGACCACTCTTCCAGACACTCATTAAACTCCTCAGTTCATGATACATTTAACTTGATGGATTTGTTGGAACATTTCCCCGTGGTAAATCAGGGAGCACCTGTACAATACAACTCCATTATTGCATATAATGTCTTCTACAGTGTGGAAGTTTTGGGAGTCTGGAATGGATTAATTCAATTTACATTATTGCTCATGGGAAACCTTGCTTTTTCTATTTGGTATGTTCCCCTCCTACTATAATACATGCATTTGAGCTGGCAATAACTGCAAGTCTTGTGATCCATGTTCTCCCAGCATGATTTCACAATATTCCAAAGAGCATCTTGTGATGTTTCTGTCAATTAGTCAGCACTCCTTGATTTTCTTTGGTCCTCAAGTAGTTGTTGCAAAGCTTTGAGGGGTATTTATTGTCATGGTATTTGTAATGGAATGAATTCTTTTAAAATTGAGATAAAAGCATTTCTAGTAGTGGCTTCAGACTTTTGACCCCCACTGTATTCGAATTGGGTCACGTGGCAATCAGATTTATAAGGTATGTACCGTTTAACATCTGCATTACATTTCGTGAAACAGGACGTCGACTCAAATGGACATTATCATAATCAGAGAGTAGTTTATTGTTTTATTTTAAACAAAACCTTTAATTGAAATGCAATATGTGAACATTTAGTACTGCATTGTACTGTACAATACAGTAATTCTTATCTTTGTATCATTTATAAGACCTGAAACACTTAATGAGGGCAGCATTGTCGTATATGCAGTTAGCATCGTTGCCTCATCGTTGCCCTTCCATGTCTGTCTGGGTTTAGTCCTGGTCCTCCCGTTTCCTCCCACATCTCAAAGACATGCATTAGTTACTGTAAATTGGCCCAGTATGAATGGGACTGACTAGTATTGATATTATAGTATAGCCGTTAATGCCAAAAGCGATGTGAAATCAACAAACAAACAAAGAAACACTTATTGAAAGTGGTATGGAACGTAGAATGGTACCATGTTTTTGTTTGCCTTTCGAGACTGCATTTCTCTTTTCTGTCAGCAGGTGTCGCAAGGATTCACTTGTACTAGTTTTCTAAATGTTTTATAGAAGACTTTTTTTTCTTTTTTAAACCTTGATGGCTAAAGCAAACTGATGTTGATCAGATGGAATGCTAAACGTTGCATACCTGTTATACACTTAATAGAAATGAAAGTCATTTAAAGGTTTTACATGAGAAAGGTACATTATGTACAATTTAAGCATATGGTGAAGTGGAAAAAATTACAGAGCAGAACTAATACAAAAAATAGCAATATCAAAAAGCCTTCACAAGGGTATTCATACTCATTGTAACATTTATCATTCAGTTTGACACAGAGCAGGATAGCCATTTCTTTGAAGCATTGTTGAAATGAATATTTTATGAATATTTCTTAGACAAATGAAAATGCTATTGATTACATTTTAAGTACATTAATATTAGATTAGTATTGACACTGCTTTCAGCTTTCCACTAAACATGAACTGATCCATTTTTGCTCGTATGTAATAAAACCAGTGCCTATGTGATACTGTATTTAATCTCACACCGTTATTTGAACGCAATATGTGGGTGATAAATTGTGCCCTTTATTTATCTGTATGATCTGTGTCACATTAAGCAACATCACATGTTTTACCATACCAGTGTGGTATCATCGCATACTGATCATCACATCCCAAAACCGTAATCATTTATGTGCACTTGCCCCGCTTCTCTTGATGCATGCGCAATAATCCAGGTAAGTAAATCCAAGAAAGAGCTACCACATCAGGCCAGGATGCCGATGTTTAAACCCACCTACAGTCCAGTGGTCACTCTTTCAAGGATGAAGATGTGCACGAGTGAGCGTGTTTACCTGCACTTAATTCGCTAACTGCAGAAAATCAGATTTTGTCAGTAATCCAATGAAGAAGTATACATGCACTTGAGTAATCAGATACTGGGAAAGCTCCAAGTTTTTCATGACTTGGGCAGTAATCAGGTTTCTGCTTTGCAACCAGCCAATAATCTCACAGAGAGATGTGATGGAAACCTAAATTTTTAATATTAAATGAATCTAATTTCTTCATTCTCTTGAGTATATATTGTGTTTGAGTCTATATTTCTGTGTTACCAGATCCCATGAGAAAATCCCCCAGCTGGTCTATGTAAATAATCCCAAAAGGAGTGCAATTCCTAAGAATAAGCGGACTTGGAAACCATGTTTTGTTTGTTTGTTTGTTTGTTTTGTTTTGTGAGTACTGCCAAATCCGATTGAAACTGGATAACTGGTATACATGCTATTAGTACTCCAATGACCAGGGTAAAATCCAGCTCTCTCCATCTGATTTCTAGATCTGCGTATGCTGTATACATGACCACTTGCATACTCCGATAACTGCAGAAATCCCACTATGATTGATTATTAAGAGAATGTAAACCCACTCATTAATCGTGAGGAATGCTGGTTTGAATGGGGAGTCAGAGGCCATTTTTATGACAAGAGAATGCTGAGGATGGGGCATCAGAGTACACCTCTCACCATCTTACAATGCCATGATTGCAGCTATTCCCTAACCCATGTGTGAACCACATTGTGACCATTGTAACTAATGGCCACAGCAATCTTCATATTAAACTGATGACCGATACCATTGTTATGCAATGGAGCTGGTATCAGTCGTTATGAAAATAGGCTGTATACAGTGGGGCAAAAAAGTATTTAGTCAGCCACTGATTGTGCAAGTTCTCCTACTTAGACAGATGAGAGGTCTGTAATTTTCATCATAGGTACACTTGTACAACTATGAGAGACAAAATGAGAAAAAAAAAAATCCAGGAAATCACTGTGTGTGTAGGCTCCTTGTGTGTAAGTTTGTGCTCCTTAAAAGGCTTATCATAGATCCCTGCCATGGCTGAGATACAACAATACATTAAGGAAATGATTCATCAACATGCATGGTCATTGATTAACATAAAACATGGGTGCGAACAAATCAGAAATTGGTGCGAGCAGCTGAGAAAGTAAGTCTCAGCAGCATGACCAGTGGTAAAAATGAGTCTAGAACCTTGAAATAGTTAGGAGACGTATGTAGCAAAAACAGGTCCATGTTGCAAAGTACTGACTCACTGTCTTAGTGAGCAGTATGAAAGCATGGTGTCAAGACATTGTGCCGAATTTCACTCTTCTTAATTCCTCCATTTTATTTTTAAGAAGACCATGACTTGTTAAGGCCATTTAAATATGATATCAACACTGCTGAGAATAGGTTTACTTGGCTTGGGACTTTTTAAATTACAGTTTAGGTAATTTGTAGTGGGAGGTAGTGCCTCCGCAGTTTCCTAAATTAAATACAAAGTTAATAAATAGTGTTTGTATCCTACGCAGTTATGGCACAATATATGAAATGGTTATATATTTATACTTTGCCTGCTGACAGCCTGGTGATGGTTGATCATACTTGAGGTTCCTTTTCTGCTTTGCTCACTCTTTAGTAGTGTTTTGATCGATATGGGATTTTTAATGGCCGATGCTGAAATTTAGAGAGCAGGATGACTTGCATAATGCCTATATTGCAGTTAATAAAATTGATAATAATAAATGAGAAACAATTGCTTAACTTAAATGAACATTTGTTTAAGCTATAAATACACAGTTTCGGTTTGGACTGGCTTTTCATTTAAAAAACAAACAAAAAAAAACATTTTATTGCACTTAACAACAAAATTTATTACCAAAATAATATAAAAAAAGAAACAATGTTAGAGTAGCACATGGTAGCAGCATCTTTTTGTTTTTAATCCCAGTCCCAGTTAAGTGCAGCAAGTTGTAATGGAGGAAGATTTTCATAAATGGCTCCAACCTCCCTGAATGTTCTTTCAGCATCTCTTGGTTTTTAGTCACTCGCTAATGCCAGCTTATAAGCTGCAAGTTATTATGTAGGAAAACAACATTTCTCTGCTTTTTCTCCACTTTTTTTGTTAAATATCGTCCTTAAGTGCAGGTATTTGCCGATTATCTTAAAACTGGCATTCATTCATTCATTGTCTTATCTGCTTATCCTAGTCAGGGTTGCGGGAGAGCGGGTGCCTAGCCAGCGACACAGGGTGCAAGGCAGGAACGACCCTAGACAGGGCGTCAATCCATCGTAGGGCACATACACTCATTTCACACACTAAGGGCAACTTTGTAAACACCAATTAACCTAACACACGTCTTTGGAATGTGGGAGGAAACCTGACTACCTGGAGAAAACCCATGTGAACACAGGGAGAACCTGCAAACTCCACACAGGCGGAGCCTGCACCGCTGTTCCATCAAAATTGGCATTAATCGACCCAATTAATCACTATTATTACTATTACTAATCACTATTATTAGTAATGTGTGTTACAGGCATATTCATGAAGAATGAATTAGAATCTGGTGAGTGTTTAGGATGTAAACAGGGGACTATTCTTTGTCTTTTTTGTTATGTATAACCCTGTTTACAAACAGTACCACTTATAGCAGGCTCATCTTGAATGTTTTAATCAAATAAACTGAAAGCTATATGGCAAAATTAAAAGAAATTTAGGTGTTGATGGATGAAATAGCAGTGGGTAATGCAGAAGTCAGTAAATTAAACTTATTTTAGTTTTTTAAACAAATTCTAACTTCATAGAGATGATATAGACAATATATCTTTTTAATACTGCCCACCAAAATTAATTGGACAACAGAAGATTGGAAAGACATCACAGCCTGACGAGTTTCGATTTCTGCTTTGAAATTCGGATGGTAGGGTCTGAATTTGATATAAGCAACATGAAAGCATGGATCCATCCTGCATTGTGTCAATGGTTCAGGCTGGTGGTGTAATGGTGTGAGGAATACTTTCTTGGCACATGCTAGGCCCTGTAATACCAACTGAAAATCATTTCAACACCAAAGTCTACCTGGGTATTGTTGCTGACCCTGTCCATCCTTTTATGAACACAGTGTACCATCTTCTGGTGGATACTTCCAGCAAGATAACGCACCATGTCACAAAGCTCAAATCATCTTTTTTTTTAACATGACAATGAGTTCACTGTATTTGGATGGCCTCCACAGTCACAAATCAATCCAATAAAGCACATTTGGGATGTGGTGGTCCAAACTGACTGGTACTGCATGCAGTGTTGGGAAAAGCAGCTGCGTTTTTACATTGACATTTACAACATTTAGCAGATGCTTGTATCCAGACAGACTTACAACTGTTATGCTCTAACAAGGTTTGGTGTAAACAATCGATCAAGGGCCCAAAAGTAGAAGCTTGAAAGTACTAAGACTTGAACCCTAAGCCTTCCTTCTAATAGTCCAGCACTTTAACTGCTGAGTCACAAGTGCACTTTCTGTTTAGCAGATAGCAGTTGGTCTGCAACATTAAGTTGAAGTATGTTGGTGATTTTATTTGTTTTCTGTGGCTCAGCTGCTAATACAAAGGCAAATACAGTGCCAGTAATGTGGTTTTGGTCCTGTGTAGGTCATGTATTGATTAACCCCTTAGAGGTCGCCTGCAGGTTTGAGGCTTTAAAATGTTTTATGAGGACATAAATAATTCTAATCAACATCATTCTAATCCACATGGCTGACTTATTTTGAAAGTACTGGCTTTGTATTTAAATGTGGCTTTGTTTGGTGTTGATAGAGCATGTTTTTATATATATATATATATATAATATATATATATATATATATATATATTAATATATATATATATATATATATATATATATATATAGATATCTATATATATATATTACTATATACACACATTTTTAGAAATTTTTTATACATTTTAATCTAACTTCAATTAAACTGTGTTTTTTTTTTTGTTTTGTTTTTAAGCCAAGAAAAAGCTTGTTTTGTATTTTACTGATTTTGAGTAATAAGTTTATGCATTTTTGTGTGTGTCTGCATTTTGGGTTGATTATGTTAGTGTGTCTGTGAAAAAAATAATTATCAGGTCATGTTGGATAAGTTGTGCTTAAAATATATGCCTTTTTGGATGTAATTGTATAGGCAAAAATGACCAAAATAGAAGAATGTAATAAAACTAATGAATGATTCTACTCCAGCAGGTAGAAATATTTATGATGTTTGAAAAACACAAACATCATATAGGATTACAGTTTGAATAGAATAAAAAAAGGTGGTCTTGCCTCCTTTTATGAGGAGGGGTTGTGATGGACGTAAGCCTATAATGACAGGCTTACCATTTTTTATTTTTTATTATTATTATTTTTTTTCCCTCCCCAAGCTGATTTGGCAATTCAATCCAGTCACCCTAAACTTGGGTTAATATAGTTAAAAGTGGGACAAAGACTAAAGTGCGGCGCATCAACTTGAACCTCTTTGTCTTCTTTATTTCGCTATAGCCTTTAATGATTAAAACTCATTAACAAGTTCACCTTTGGGAACTCTGAAGCTGATGAGATTAATGTCTGTTTTGAGGGAGTCAAAGTTAGAGCTATATGAGATAGACCCTGTTCATTTTAGACAGAAGGAAATGTGATTTCAGGTTTGTAAATGTCACATACATGAGAAGGTAGATGTAAAGTTCAGTAGAGAAATGTTTGTAGAAAATGTTTGTTGGAAGCAAAACTTCCCCTTACTGCTTTACCAGAAAGGGACACACACTTGCTAATAACATGGGAAAGTCACTACATTTAAATAGGTTATAAAGGTGAATTCCCATTTAATTATTGTACAGTGAATAATTACTAGTGACTCGTTAAGGGTATGTTTAAGCATATTACAGTTATATTCCAGTATCAGTGTGGGTATTGGTTCCACCAGACTTGTTGTCTTCATCCTCACCATTTAAATAGCTGTAATTTTTACAAAGTATGTCTAAGTATGTTGGAAGGCCATTTCTAATGGGCTTTTGCTGATAATGAAATAGACATACAATTATCATCCGAAGAATTATCTCTATGAATGATAATAGAGTGGTACCCTGGTTCTTGGAATTGATTTTGTTCTAGAAGTCTTGATGAGAACCGAAAACAACGAGTATTAAGCTAATTTTTTCCATGAGGAAGAATGTAAATAATTTGTTCCAGACCCCCAGAAAATCCACACTTAAGGCATTATATGCATTAATGGATTTGCATTGTACAGGTGCTCCCTGATTTACAATGGGGATATGTTCCAACAAACCCATCACAAGTTAAATGTATCATGAACCGAGGAGTTTAACAAGTGTTTGGTAGAGCAGACCCCATGATAAGTAATGATAATCAAGTTAATGTTTAAAACCCTAACCTACAGCTGGCGAAAATTCTTACCACTAAGCTTATTTTATAATAAAGTGTTGTAAAATCTCATGTAATTTAGTGAGTAATGGATTGAAATTGAAAAGTAAAAGCAAAACACTTTTACTCTATTGGTGAACTCAGGGTGCTAGTATTGCTGCTAATGCTAACTGCAGTCTGTGTTCTTGAGCATTCAGTTCCTGTTTTGCTTTCGGTTGGCTTTTATAAACTAATCTTTTTAGGACCCCATGGAGAGTTATTTGAACTGAGTTTATAGTAGTGTAGATGTAAAAAATAAAGATCCAAATTTAAGCATAGTGGAGAGCAAGGGCTATTGTGAACATGAATCATTGAATCACTGTGTACTGAATCGTGAATCAAATATCAAGTTTTGGCTGAAACTTGCATCTTGACTCATACAAGTTTAAGCAAGTGTGTAGAGTACTGTTTGTGGAAACCTAGAATGTAAACATGAAGCCGCCTCCATTTAGTTTGGTAGAGTACTTTATTAAAGTTTGTTTCAACAGGTACAGCTAGCCTACATGCTCTTTTTTTTTTCTTTCTTTCTTTTCGTAGAGCTACGTTTTCTTAGTAGACAAATTAGTCTGGTTGCTGTGTTCAGTTGCATATTAGTCTTAAAAATCCCACAGAAAAATGAATCTTGATAATATTGTGGCTCATGATCCAGCTTTAAAAAGTGATATAATATCTTTTTTTACCAGATTGCTCACCCCTGCATGCACTTCAGTTATACTGATAGAAACCTCCAGGTCAGTAATCGGTAGATGAAAGAAGATCAGATTTACAGTGCACATGTACTTAGTAACCCAGTTACCTGGCTACAATCCAGGTCTGTTTATTGGATTTGTTGAAATTTGATAATGCCTTTACTGTGATCCATGTGTGATCCTGATATGCTCTTGAATGATCAGATAATGATCAGATTACAGTTGCGCATGTAAACACACTAGGGGGGTGAGGGGATTGTTTAGAATCTCCAGGGCTTTTGAATGACTGCTGAACCTTTTTTTTTCTTCCTAGCCGCCAGAACTGGTTGATCACCTTCAGTATTTTTTATTATTTAATACCGTCTACATCAGACATGTATGGAATATCAATAAGCACTATAAAGACATTAAATTGCGTTAACTGTGTGTGTGTGTGTGTGTGTGTGTGTGTGTGTGTGTGTGTGTGTGTGTCTGTCCTTGGGCTGCTTATCATTTAAAGGCCAAACTTTCTAATCATGTTCTTGTCCATGACCTGTCTGGCTGCCATTCACCATTCATCACTCTCTGTGTTTGGGGTATGAAAGAAGGGATAATGAGAGCTGAAGGACATGCCTGACATCATCCTCATTTTTAAAGAAGTTTTACTGCCTTGTGTCGTCTACACATTTATCAGGTTCCCTCAGGCAGGGCGACTTGCATTCGAGCAGTTACGGTTAAGGGCCTTGCTCAGGATCTAAGGATTCACCAAATATTCACCAACCTGAAATTATTCGGCCAAAAATGACAAAAAAAGCATGTTTGGTGTTAAGTGAAAAGACCTAATCATTTATACAGAGCAATGATGTTTTTGTTGATGCGATCAAATCACCTCGGAACTTGTCGAATTCGGTTCTCGATGCATTTTGACTAGAAAAATTTGTCTCTGTTCTCGTCGTTTGCTCGGTACTCAGTGCACTTAATTAAACTTGTAGGAGTCAAGTCAAGCAGCTTGTTTCAGCTGAAACTTGATTCATGATTCCTTACACGGTGGTTCAGATTCACAATAGGTCTTGCTCAGTGAAGATCTCTGCTGTGTTTATCGTATTACTATATTCTTGGTGAAAATTAGTCACCATGAGTTCTGAAAAGGTTGGTTATAAGGAGCTGAATTTTCCAGAACACAGACGGCACTTAGCTTTAACAGCTATGCTAGTCCCCCGAGTTCACCTATAGAGTAAGTCTTTTAATTTTGCGTTTCACTTTCAATGCACTCATTAAATTACATGACATTTTTCAACACTTTGTTATAAAATACGCTTTGTGTTTAATGATTTTGGCCCGCTGTAGGTTAGTGTTTTAAACATTAACTTACTTATCATTACTCATCAAACTGTCCATTCTACCAAACAGTCAGTAATGACAGAGGACAAAAGTTTCCTGTAAGTCTACGCCAGGTTTGCACACACTGTAGCTGGTATTTTGGCCCACTCCTCCATGCAGATCTCCTCTAGAGCAGTGATGTTTTGGGGCAACACGGACTTTCAACTCCCTTCACAAATTTTCTATGGGGCTGAGGTCTGGAGACTGGCTAGGCCACTCAAGGACCTTGAAATGCTTTTTACGGAGCCACTTTTTCGTTGCCCGAGCGGTGTGTTTGGGATCCTGGTCATGCTGGAAGACCCAGCCACGTTCCATCTGCAATGCTCTCACTGATGGAAGGAGGTTTTGGCATAAAATCTCACGATACATGGCCCCGTTCATTCTTCCCTAAACACGGTCATCCTGTTCCCTCCAGAAAAACAGCCCCAAAGCATGATGTTTCCACCCTCATGCTTCACAGTAGGTATGGTGTTCTTGGGATGCAACTCAGCATTCTTCTTCCTCCAAACATGATGAGTTGAGTTTTTACCAAAACGTTCTATTTTAGTTTCATCTGACCACATGATATTCTCCCAATACTTTTTTGGATCACTGATATGCTCTCTGGCAAACTTCAGACGGGCCTGGACATGTACTGGCTTAAGCAGCCTGGCACTGCAGGATCCGAGTCCCTCTCGGCGTAGTGTGTTACTGATGGTAGCCTTTGTTACTTTGGTCCCAGCTCTCTGCAGGTCATTCATCAGGTCCCTCTGTGTAGTTCTGGGATTTTTCCTCACTGTTCTCATGATCATTTTGACCCCACGGGATGAGATCTTGTGTGGGACCCGAGGGAGATTATCAATGGTCTTGTATGTCTTCCATTTTTTTACAATTGCTCCCACAGTTGATTTATTCACACCACCCTGCTTGCCTATTGTATATTCACTCTTCCCAGCCTGGTGCAGGTCTACAATTTTCTTCCTGGTGTCCTTCGACAGCGCTTTGGCCTTGGCCATGGTTGAGTTTGGAGTCTGACTTTTTGAGGCTGTGGACAGGTGTCTATTATACAGATAACGAGGTCAAACAGGTGCCATTAATACAGGTAATGAGTGGAGGACAGAAGAACTTCTTAAAGAAGTTACAGGTCTGAGAGGAAATCGTGCTTGTTTGTGGGTGACCGAATACTTATTTTCCACCATGATTTACAATTAAATTCTTTAAAAATCCTACAATGTGATTTCCTGGACTGTTTTTCTCATTTTGTCTTTCATTGTTGAAGTGTACCTATGATGAAAATTACAGACCTCTCATCTTTTTAAGTAGGAGAACCTGCACAATCAGTGGCTGACTAAATACTTTTTGCGCCACTGCATATATTACATTGACACCTGATTCTGTGCATGGTTGCAGGTGCTCAGAGGCCAGACTCCATTCCAGAAGTGGGCGAGGATGTAGTGACCACAGTGCAGCCTGTCGCTGATCCTGCCCTCACAGAGGAGGAGCAAGAGGAGTTGCGCAACGAACTGGCGAAGGTCAGCACTTTTCACAAGTACAGGCCTCTATGGTTTCAGGCTACTAATTCAGTTTTTTTCTTCTTTTTTTCCAACATTGAAAGGACCGATAACTGATTTGTGATTGCACCTAGTGGATGCAATATCTGTTCTTTCAAGGCCACACCGAGAACCTCACTAAATCTCAGCCTCTTTTACTGACCTAGTTGTGAGTAATTGATAGTGTATGCTATAAGCCTTTGGGCGGCTCTGTAGTCCATTAATGGATTTAACAAGGTTGAATCAGCTCTGTTTGTAATAGATCACTTTACTCATTTCCCTTTTCCACTGGCACAGTTCTGGAGCTTGTTCCAGGAACCAGCAATACCTTAAAATCAGCCCACATTTCCACCGAATTAAGGCCTAAACCATGACCTAATCAGTTGTAGGAGTTTATTAAGTCACTGTGTAAAACTCCCGTGTGAAGGTTTATCTCTGACTTGGAGAACATGATATACCAGATATCATTTAACAATTGTGATATATGTTTCCTTTGCTTTCCATGTACTGTTTTTATTTTAAAACATAACTATTAATTAAAACAAAATATTAATGTAATATAAAACATTTAGCGCAGTACTGTACAATACAGTAAATCTTATCTTTGTTTCTTGTATAAAACTTATTGGAAAAACGCTTCTCAAAAACAAAAAAGTAGAACCTGCCTTTCAAGACTCTCTTTTCTGTTCACAAGTATAGCAAGGGTTCACTCGTACTAGTTTTCTGTCATTCAGATGAGAATTAGATGTATGTAAGACAGATTTTTATTTCTTATTATAATTCTTACAACCTTGTCTGCTAAAGTGAATGGATATTGATTGGATGGAAGTTAAACAGCGTATACCTGCAATTGAAAAAGTTCCCCTGCACTGTTCACATACAAATTTAGTCCAGTTTCAGGTTTTAAAAAAGTCCAGATTTTGCAATTAAGAGTAGTCTTATGGCACCACTTGTCAAATTATGCGTGTTTTTCATGTTTTAAATTGGAAATTATGTAAAATAACCATGGCAGTGCACAGACATACGTAATGAAATTTTTGAATGAAGTTTTAAACTGGAAAATAAAATGTCTTCTGCAAATGTTATGTATTGTGAAAATATTCTATCATGATATGTAAAGACACTTTCCCGATACACAATATTTATCATGATCGCAGACCAAATGCATCAGAAGCAAAAGATTCTTAAAAACTACAGTTCAAATATTATCCCATACATAGTAAACTGACATTTATTCAAAATGTGCTGCACTTCATCTAATTAAACAGGAGTAATTACACTCTTTATAATGAAACATGTAGTTGGTCAGTGTTCTTTAAACAATGACAATATCCTCAATATGCTCAGAAAAGCATACCGTCTATCATAATAATGAAATTTATGTACAATAAATATACGTTTTATTTATATATATATATATATATATATATATATATATATGTATATGTATATATATATATATATATATATATATATATATATATATATGTATATGTATATGTATGTATATGTATGTATGTATGTACTTGACTTGTTAATGGCCAATTAAAATGTGCAGAAAAAATTTCATACTTGCTGCAAAAGTAAAAAAAATACATTGTTTCTTATGTTTAATTTGACTTTTATTTCACTATATATTATCCCAATATATATATATTTTTTTAAACCTACAAGGAAAACATATTTGCTCTCATTTGGGGTTGTAAATTTGTTTTCTGCAGAGCTTGTTAGCTCCTGTTTTTGTAGAATACAAATAAAAATAATCTAGGGCTAGGTAGTTACTGAATAATCAGTATGTAGAAGTGATTCTGTACGATATGCTTTAACGTGGTGGGTAAATAGTTTAATTTCTGCTCTGCAGGTGGAGGACGAGATCCAGACTCTCTCTCAAGTGCTGGCATCGAAGGAGAAGCATTTGGCGGATATCAAGCGGAAGCTGGGTATTACCCCTTTCAATGAGCTCAAGCAGAACCTGACCAAAGGCTGGCAGGATGTCACCACATCCACGGCGTACGTACCCTCGCAGCCACCTGTGCCCTGTGGGCTCCTCCTCCTACTGCTTCAGTGGAGCAGCTCCATCTGTCTCTGCATCATACAGCCTGCACTTAGGACCTAATCTTAATCCCACTGCTTAGAAACGGAATAGAACAGAGACTCTCATATTGCTTGTTTAACTATCTATGGGAATATGACTATAAACAGGCTCTGTCCATTTTAATATGTGTGTGTTAATACCTTCTGTTAATGCTTGTGTGTCCCATGTAAGTGATTGTAAGTTTCCCTGTCTTTTGCAGGTATAGGAGGACCTCAGAAACGCTGAGCCAAGCAGGACAGAAAGCCTCAGCTGCATTCTCCAGTGTGGGCACAGCCATCAGCAGAAAGCTGGAAGATGTCAGGTAACCCAGAAGGAAAAGCCAGCACAATACAACCCGTTAAACCTGCATGTCTGGTTGCATCATTCAGTCTATTGTTGCGTTGTTTTGATAAATGAACATCTAAACCTCATGATTGATCCAGCTGCTCTCTTGCTTGCTGACCAACTTTTAAGTGACTGGCTTGTGTCTTGTGTCTCAAATCAACTTTCTTTATTCTTTACTGTGTCTTAGTTGTTTCATGTAAAATATAGGGTCTACAGAACTCTTTCCTGAGGTTTAATCTGCTTGACAGCACTGGCTTTCATGGACCATGTGTGTTACAACATGGTTTAAACGATCAGATCACCTGGATACTTTATTAGGTACTTTGCTAGTACCTGGTTGGATCCATTTTGCTTTCAGAACTGCCTTAATTCTTTGGACCATATTGACATGACAGTATCACGCAGTTGCTACAGACTTGTCGGCTACATATCCATGGTTCCACCACATCCCAAAATTGCTTTATTGGATTGAGATCTAGTGATTGTGAGGCGATTTGAGTACAGTGAACTCAGTCATGTTCAAGAAACCAGACTGAGACGATTTGAGTTTTGTGACATGGTGGCTGTGTCATGGTTGCTGGAAGAAGCCATCAGATGGTGGTACACTGTGGTCATAAATGGATGGATATGGTCAGGAACAATACTTAGGTAGGTTGTAAGCATTTCAAAGATGCTCAGTTGGTGTTAACGGGCCCAAAAAGTGTGCCAAGAAAATATTCCCACACCATTATAGCACCACCAGCCAGAACCAAGGGAGGTACACCTGCTCAACCTCTCGTTAATGCAAATATCTAATCAGCCAATCACCTGGCAGCGCCTCATTGCATTTAGTCAAGCAGACATGGTCAAGATCGACCTGCAAACTGAGTATCAGATTGGGGAAGATATGTGATTTAACTGACTTTGAACGTGGCATGGTTGTTGGTGCTAAATGTGCTGGTCCGACTATTTCAGTAGCTGCTGGTCTACTGGGATTATCACACACAGCCATCTCTAGGGTTTACAGAGAATTGTCTGAAAAAGAGACACTAACCGGTGAGTGGAAGGTCTCTGGGCAAAAATGCCTTGGAGAGGTCAGAGGAGAATGGCCAGACTGGTTTGAGCTAATAAAAAGATATCAGTAACTCAAAAGCCACTCGTTACTACCGAGGTATACAGAATAGCATCTCTGAATGCACAACACATCAAACCTTGAAGCAGATGGGCTACAGCAGCAGAAGATTTCACCAGGTGCCACTCTTTTCAGCAAAGAATATGCAACTGAGGGTATGATCTGCACTGGCTCAACAGAAATTTGGAAAAACATTGCTTGGTCTGTTGAGTCTTGATTTCTGCTGCAACGTTCAGATGGTAGGGTCAGAATTTGGTGTAAACATCATGAAAGCATGAATCTATCCTACCTTTTACCAACGGTTCAGGTTAGTGGAGGTGTAATGGAGTGGGGAATATTTTCTTGGCACACCTTGGGCCCCCCAATTGAGCATCACTTAAATACCATAGTCCACCCGAGTACCCAAGACATGTTATACAGACTTGCGAAGTCAACAACAATATGAATGAACACCAGAAATAATTTATGATTAAACTAGTGTTCAGAAGTATTAGGTTAATTTAGTTTCAGGCCAAAATCGATCTCATGTACATATGAGGAACATGATATGTAGTGGGAGTTGCACAGTAATAAGAGTTCAGTCAGTAAGATTAGCGTGATGAAGCCCATATTTAGTCCAGAGCCTTTCTGCTGCCTGCAGTGATGTAAAACTCCGGCAAAACCAAACACATAACACATCACCTCACGTTTATACACAGCATTTCCTGGCACTGCGATGCTAGCCAGACTTGGAATAACATCTAACTTAATTAGGTGTTTGTGAGTACTAGAGAAAATCTCTGCTAATATGTAGATTGCTAGCCTGAGATGCAGGGATTTTCTCTGGTTATTGAAAAGGAGAAAACCTACTTTGTCACTTCTTAGGAGTAAACAAGTATAGCCTGAAATCCATAATCTACTTGTCCAAGGTACTGAAGTGAGTGATTTGTCTGTTCTTGGTAATGAGTCTATTGATCTGCGTGTTACTATGCTTCCACAGCTGTTCAAAATGGGCATATTAGAATTTGTTTGTCTCTGACTGCCACTTAGAAACCCCTCAAACTTTGTGATTTGAGTGACAGTGCATGGGTCCACCAGTCTGTGTTTGAGTACACATAAGCTCATGTCAATATAACCCAGTTTGATCTGGTTTAAAGCTTGTGTGATGCCTTTGAGTGGCCATCTAAACCCTCCTAGTCACTCTCACACTTGGCTGTATTTTATACAGAAATGTGTCATTTTATAGTAGGGACTGTTGTGGCCTTGTGGTTAAAGTACTGGACTATGGGCTAGAAGGTCCAGGGTTCAGTTCCCACTACTGCCAAGCTATTGGGCCCTTGAGCAAGGCCCTTAATCAATTGCTTGGATTGTAAGATTGCATCAGTTGTAAGTCACTCTGGATAAGGGCTTGTACTAAATGATGTAAATGTATACTACTGTAATCAGTGAGGGTGTTTACATTATAATCTTTAATATTATTAATAATCACTTAATAATCCAATAACTGTGGAAAGTCAGATGCCAGTAATCCGATTAACGAGTTTACAGGCACTTTTATTAGATAATGAGAAAATTGTGGGGTTCCTTGACTAGGATTTCTACTTTTCAACCAGCCGATAATCTCACAGAAGGATGTGACGTAAACTTTCAACTTTATTAATTGAACAGGGAAAATATTAATTTCCTTAATGAAATTATATTAGTAGTTCGAGTATTCACAAAAGCGTTTGGTAGCTGTTTAATTCCATGCTGCGGAATGGGGGAAAAAAAAAAAAAAAAAAATAGCAAACTTTCTTGCATAACCTGGCAACCGTCTTGCGCAGACTAAGAAAACTGATTGTAATCGGAAGAATGGGTTACGTGCACTGAGAAATCTGATTACTGAGGTAAAATCCAGCTCTTTCTATCAGAATTCATATTCCGATTTCCAGACTATAAACTGATCTGGGAAATCGGAGTATGCTGTTTACATGACCGCTCGAGTAATCGGATAACTGCAGAAATCCGATTATTATTGGATTATTAAGTGCATGTGTACGCACTCACTGTCAGAAATATAGATGACATGCTCAAACACCAACTTCAAAATCTTTATTCTGATGATATACTGAATGTGCATTTTTTTTGGAGCTCTGTTTCTCTGTTTCTATTTTCCATTCTCCCAGCACTCAAGCCTTCCCTAACCCCTCTCTCCTTTTTTCTTAATGCTGTCTGATAGTATACGATCCATACAGCATTCCACTAGCATGCCTGTGATCAGGTAAGGTGCTGGCTTTTCACTGGCAGCCCTGTGTGTTAGGAGTTAGAGCTTTATTAAAGCATGATGGCTTTGTCATTGAATTGAGACAGTTCAAGTTCAGGCTGGTTTTTTTAATGCCATCACAGCTCACATGTCTGGTGCCTTGCAGGAACACTCCCACCTTCAAGTCATTTGAAGAGAAAGTGGAAAACTTAAAGGTAATTGGATCTTCATGCTATCTTCAAGTACATGTATGGTCTTTCAGTTAAAAAAAAAAAGATACTTGCACAGTTTTCCCCTTATTCTAAGGAGGAGTCTAACCCATTGTGTTTTGTGTCTACAACTTGGGACAGTATGGAAAATGCTGCTTTTGTACCAAATCATGATTACAATCGCCTGTTGAATCATTACTAGCTCTAAATTGCCCCAGTCCCAACTTTTTTTTGGAATGTGTTGCAGGCCTGAAATGCAAGAATAGATGTCTATTAACAAATTAAATGAAGTTGACCAGACTGAACATGAAATATCTCAGGTCCATGCCGTCTGCAGTGAAATAAAAGTCAAAGTACATGTAAGAGACACTGTTTTTATATGCATTTTCCATACTGTCCCAACTTTTTTTCATTTTGGGTTCTAAATACTTTCTTTCCTCGCAATGTTGCTGTTGCCAGTTCCGATCCACTAGTCAGGAAAGTCGAGAGCTAGTTTGTGCAGCCCCCTCATATTCCCAACTGCAGTTCATGTGGAGTCATTTGGTAGAACAACATCGTTGGAGGGCGTTAACTACCTCCTCCCCTTCACATGAGCTCATTGCCTGAGACTGGGCTCTGTGATTGATGGAGTAGACTGGAATGCCATCCCTCCCACTAAGACAGCAAGGATAATTTCGTGGGCAGAGTCTGGCTGTCTGGGTGTACCTGCATACAATGTATAGACCGATATGTTGACGAAAGAAATATTTCCCCATAGACTTACTTTGAACATTAGCAGAGTGTTTTTGGTCTCCATGCTGCTTTCAGTATGTGCCATTTGATTCTTTTCATTTCATCCTTAAAGGTTGCATTTGTATTGGGCAGCATAACATTTTTTTTTTATCTCCACCTCATTATGCATTTAGATAGTCAAGGTTTCTT